>VOMN01135073.1:0-21308 GCA_014899125.1 Orchestia grillus | reverse complement strand
TGTGCGGTCCCAAGTCGAGCTGTGCGGTCCCAAGTCGAGCTGTGTGGTCCCAAGTCGAGCTGTGCGGTGTTCCAGTGTCCTCAGTCAATTTTAATACTTTAGACTCTGCTAGTGACAGGAATGCTCCTGGGAGCTCAGAATCCATCTTTATTCACGAGCGGAAACCTAGTTCAATGATCAGAATAGTACTCACCCTATACATAGTAGTACTCACCCTATATACTACATATGATGCAGATGTTGGCATCGGGTGTTGGTCGAAGGGTTCATTTACATTGATTTTAGTCATTAATTTGTAAAAAATAATTATATTAAGAGTTTTGTCTTCAGTAGTGCGTTCCTTAGTTTGTCCATTTGTACATAGTCAATAGGTGATTTCCCAACGATTTTCTTTTCGGATTCTAGTGTGCCGCGTTCTTGTAATCAAATTTTCCTTTGATGATATTAATCTACATTATCTGACATTTTTTTGCGAATATTTTTCAAAAATAAGTGACGATGGGACGATCTCGAGACGTACACATTTTTTATTTGATAGCATTTTAAATGGAGATGAAAATAAATCAAATAAATTATGCTAAGAATTATGCCCCTGGTTTTTCATCATTTCTCGACGATTGATCCAAATCACTTCAGTTTGTTATAAGGCGAGTTATAAATCTCCGGGTTGTATTCTAACACGACTTGATTACTCGCATGATACTTTATAAACAACACACACGTACACCCAAGTCAAAACTGTGCGGGTTTGGCGGAGTGCGTTAATTAGGGGCCCTTCACTCGATTAGTCAATGTCTGATGACAGTGTGAATGAATAAAAAACGTCAAAGTGCTAACTGTTGTAACAAGGGTTTTCCGCGTCACACTCGTTATCCAATATTGACAGGTGAGTTTGAGAGAATGAAAGTGATGCTAAGGCCACGTAAAAATTAAATTTACGTGTGACTCAAGAGTCACAGCATGGCGTGGAGGGTGGACTCATCACAGTCGTGCAACCGTGCCCACACCATCAAAATATTTATCAGTGTACAAAAACTATCTCACTCTGTAGGCTTACGATCATTCTAACCATCATAATGTTTATTAGGCTTCATAATTTCTTAAGGAGATGAGTGTAATATTCGTTATTTTTAAGTTAGTGTCGGCACGGCACGTGACTGTGATGACAACGTCGAGGCAAAGTCACGCTGGTCAAGTCAAGTCATATCACGCTTTATAGCACGTCCTGGCTAGACTTCACGGCTGGGAACGTCTGAGGATTTGTCAACGAGCGTCGCTGCTGATCAAGTTAATATTTATAGTTATTAATTCATCATGGAGTTATTAATTAAAATCCTCCAAAGAACATTCCCTATTATGTTCTCTTATTTTAACCCCATCATACTTCTCTATTCGATCTCTGACAATAGCGGCGCTAACATCGAAGGCCGCAAAGGCCGTCTCTTTTAAACGAGGAGTTCTTTTGAGATTGCGCTGCTTGGGGGCCTGTAGCCACGCTCCGGCTCCTAGTCTTGTACTAGGTGCAGTAATGACTGAACAATATGCCTTAATTAGCGCTCAACTCTAATTACTATCTCTAATTGCACATAAATGAGAGCTATTGAACGGATGGATGCTCGAGCGTCTGCTCAAGCCCTGCGTAACATAGACGTATAACATTACTGAGTATAACATTAAATGATGAGTATAACGTTAAGTTATAGAAGACAGGTGCAGTGCGGTGAACAAGTTATGACTGGGATAGGTGCGTTTGATAATAAGCCAAAATGACTTTGAGAAGTCATTAAACTTTGGAGCTTTGAAATGCCCGAAAAATAGCTCTGTGCACGTGCTCAGCGATATTTACTCTACATTTTGAAATAAGTTTTACTCAATTTTTGCTTCGCTTCCATCGAACTGTAGAAATAAAAATTTATAGAATTTAGAAAAAGAAGAGAAAATTTTCGGTAACGCTTTTAGTTTATTTAGTAAGCCCGTTTTCTGAGAAACAAGACCACACTCCAAAAATAACCTTCAACACATCGGAAATATTGTCTGTGGGGAACCTCTCTAAGTTGCAGGAAAAGTTGAAATTCTCGACGAAAAGTACAGCTACACGGTACCCAACTTTCCATGCATGTGAATATTGATTTATATCAAAGTAAATACGTTTATGATAACGATCAAACCTTTTAGTCTGAATTAAATCTGAATCGAGTAATAAACTTTCAAAACATAATTTTTACGTTTACATTGGAAGCGTGCTCTACTATCAAGTATTTTATTATCAAGTGTAACGTTTTACTCACAAATATTTGTATTATTAAGTTGCAAGTTCTATCCACAGGTACTTTATTAAGTTGAAAATTCAAGTTGAAAGCGCTTCATGTTGAAAGTGTCATCTTGAAAGTTCTACTCTGAAGTGTTATATTATCAAGTTGAAAATTCTGTTAAAAAGTATTCTTTTCTTAACTTAAAAGTTTAACTCGGAAGTGTTTTATTATTAAACTGAGAATCCCACCCTCACGTGCTGTAAAATTAAGTTGAAATGCATCGAGCGCAACACAGCTCTGTCTATGCAACACTGCACGGTGTTATTTAGCGTATGCACCACATAGTTAACATGTTATTTAGCGTATGCACCACGTAGTTAACACGCATTGCACTTTAGACGAATACGGGCATAGTTAATTTAGCTTTGTATCACTCTGAAATAAAGTCAAAGCCGACTAGACTTCGAGAATGGACGCACATTTTAATAATGTATTCCTTAGAGTTCGTTCTAGGCTTGAGTGAACGCATGCATTAGGAACCAGCTCGTACGGAGTGCAGCGCTTTGATTTTAATGCCATCAGTCTTTCTTTTATTGTCAAATGTTTCCAGCTCGCGATCAGGTAACTGCGCTCGCAGTTTTACTGCGCGTCGGGGCACGAGCACAGGTAGTCTCCACAAATATCATGAATATTAACTATGCGGTCTATGCAGGACCCGTTCATTAAAGCTGCTGCTGGTGTTTCGTCCTGAGCAAAATGCAGTCTCATCGCATTCGTACATAAAACTGCAGCTAGTTTTTCTTAAAAAGCAAGCTACAATCTTGTTACAAAAGTGTTCTGGTCGTTTTGAGTTGAGAAACTAGCCCTAAGCTGCGTGAAATGCGAGGATATTTTTTAGGATCTTCCGCTTTAAACCGAAAAATTTGATCAGCGCGATACCTTTTTTTAAGGTTTGCAGGTAGCACGATGTTATAAAGTTTGCGCTCCCTCATCGCTCTCTGCTCTGATTAATGGATTTTAGTTTTATCACTTTTACAATTTATCTTGCCTCTGCGTACTGTTTTTTAGATAGTTTTCTTTCAGAATACCCGTATCCAGTTTACAACTGAGCATCGCGTTCACGTGGCGAAGACATTCTGTTCAAATTCGGTGGCCTTAATGGAACACCGTATACTTGAGCAATGCCAGAGCCCGTTCGTGGGGTCATTTTAATTCCTAGCTTCCTTTCTCGATTTTTCCGCCTTTTGTAATTCTTGTTGAAGTGCGGCGATGGATTCTTAGCGCTCCACTGGATATTACAACCTCTTCACTGGATATTACGACCTTTCCTCTTGACATGACGACTTCCCCATTGGATATTACGACCTCCCCACAGAACATGACGACCTTCCCACTCGACATTAAACCTTTCCCACCGGACATCACAATCTCCTGACCGGACATTACGACCTTCTCATTGAATATTACGATCGCATACGACAGTAAACAGTTGCCGAGAAAAATAAATTTCCAATTATTTGCTCTTCCACTCTGCACGAACCACTGTCGAGAATGACGGACGTTAGAAATTACACCGCTTAGACTAAAATTCATTTGTTTTGTTTCAAAATAGGACGATTATGCACACAAGTGCAATGAAATGCGAGCGTCTGCTTTTAGAATATTTTCTTTTTTTAGTAAGTTGTGCGCATGGTGACCTTGACGTCCCCTCTGGCTATGCCCGGTGGGGGCAGCAAGGTGTCGACTGCCAACGGGCACCTGTGCGGGAGTTCAGTACTTCCTCAACTGGGCTCAAGCTTTTCCAGCAATGTCGTTGTCAGTATAAACGCTGCAGCTCTCCATCCAATTGAAATGTAACTGCCAGACTTTGTGCGGAAGTATTGAAGAACCTTTTTCACAGTATTGCACGTGTTGCGATAAAATATATATGATATAATATATCATGCCTCTTCTATCCCTAGATTTCAAGGAACGAACGGAGGCTTCGAATAATTCAGGTGTTACGGCCATTACTAGACGGAAATAAACTAATAAATATTTTGCTATGCGTTGAAATGCAAAAGAAATAAATTTTCCGTGAGTGTTTCCCTTACTTTACTCTCAGGGGAATAAAATTTTAGCATTGAAGTAACCAGTAGCACGCCCATGAGGGTAATTACGTTACGGTAATTACGGTAATTACGCCATGAGGCATGGATTATCTTCACATTACGTTGCTGAGAAGCAGACGTGGAGCTGAGATCCCACTCTCGTATTCTTGTTGCATGACAGTGCGCAAGCACATCGGGCGGACTGGAAATATACTGAACAAATTTAAATCCGCGTCCGAAGTGAATCGTAAGCTTAATCATGTATCCAAGATACTCGAAATGACTGCCTCATACGCACTAAAGCTCATCGATTGAGCAGTTGGTGTGAGGATTTTTATACAGTCTGGCTACGACTGGAAATATGGCGAAAAATTTTACGCGAGAGAACACAAGTACAGACAGTCTCTCACAGTCAACTGAGCATTCTGACCACAAACAGGTACAAATCATCACCATCTGGAGGAAAATAGAGCATAGATTGATAGTTAATTCTGAATAAGTAATCTATGCATAATACAACTTTTCTAACGCTTCAGTGGGTTAGCACTAAGCCAAATGTGTAATGTAACATTGCACTCGTAAATTTCAACCGTGAAATTGTACACTCTTGTTCCACGCAACTTTAGAAGCAATGTATCTTTAATTTCACACAGACTAGATTTAAGGAATTCTGGTTTACAGAGCGCCCCGAACACTTCATTTTCATACATCTCATTTTAAACAAAAGAAAAATACTAAAATCTGCTCGTTTTTATGGGATAAGCTCCAATACTTCCAAAGGGCACAATCGCTGGGCAAATTCAACCTGAGCTTCACAATCTACAATTCAAGACAGAGTTACATTAAGATCATCGGACACCTGGGAATCAATTCAGTAACTCCATTGAGCATTACTATGGATGTTAATTACTAAGGATTTGCTAAGGATAGAATGAGCACTAGACGTCCATGCTATTCAAGAAAGAGGAGGGCAGGAGGAAGGCAATGCGGCTGACACAGCCCACGTGGTTATCTCCCCTCACTTCTGGCCGACCAAGGAGGCTTGAAAGGAAAGATTTTTTTCGCACAGCACGTACCTTGAGCGTAAAGGGCGATAAGAACGAAACACGGGAGGATATTCATTTTGGGCAGCAAAATTAGCAGTCAAGATGAAGTCTCGGAAATGAGTGAACTATTGCAAGTGGGTGCAGCACGGAGCCGAGTGGCACGGCACACAACTGGGAGAGAGCAGCAGGTCCAAGCGCGACGGATGCTGGCGAGCAACTGACGGTGTGTCCCTCGGGTCAGCCTGGTGACCTGACCTGGTCGTGACCTCCGGCTCCGCCCCTTTACCCTCGCGCACCTCCTCTTTACCTCCTTGCTCCTCCTCTTTACCCTCTGACTCCTCCTCGTTATCCAATGTGTCGAATTACCTCAGATTATCAATTGACCTTATAGTTCTTCTTCTTATTTTATTGCATCCATACACCCCGAGAAACATTTTTTCTTCTTCATTATCATGAAGCTTCGACTCACCCCATAACATCTCTTTACCCTATTGCACCTCAAATTTACCTCTATATGGAATTCTCTGCTATTACTCACCATCCCTAACGTAACTCTTCTTGAGCTTACCCTATTCATTCACCACTTTACCCAATAGAAATTCTTACTCATGTACCCCATTATTCTTCCGGAATACCGATGACTCTTCTCGTGCTTAGCGTACACTTTGTGCTGTTCAAATTTTTTTTTTGCTCAATCAACACTGTTAGTGGTCTTTTCGTACAAGCTACTCAGTTACAAGGTGAGGGTCATTCATTTTGCCCTCGAGGGTTCTTCTTATCCTTATCTTAATATTCATTCAGTTTCTCGTGCCAACCCTAATCCTATCGTTAATCACAACCCTAATCCTAATCTTCGTCCAAACCCTTATCACAACCCTCATCCTACCACTCATCCTGACCAACATTTTAACTTTCATGCTAACCCTCATCCTAATCGTGATCGTAACCCTAATCACAACCATCATTCTAATCCTAATCCTAACCCCAACCCTAATCCTACCCTTAACCCTAACCCTCTTCGCCAACCATGATGTGTATCTTCTTTCCGACCCTCATTCCAAGGCTCGTAGGTTTCATCCTGAGTTTTACCCTAACTTTCATCCTAACGTTCATTATAACCCTCTTCCTAACCCTGACAATGACCATCACCCCTACTATCACCCCAATTCTGATGCCAAGCTTCCCTATGAGGTCCCCATGTGGAACCTCTAGAAGCAGTGGAACCTTTGAGGTTTGAGCTGTGGTTGGGTCATACGAATCGCAAGTAGTATTTCGTTTCAGAGGAAATGTTTTTATATTAGCGACTTTTGAAAATTTTCTTTCCGACAGTTCTCTATTGATTAAATAATTCCTCTTTTTCTTTGCATAAGCTCCCCGGAAAAACAAATAGGCATCTGTTACTAATATGATGTAGAATCTCCCCAAGCACGAGGAATGGCGAAAATTTTGCGCGACATTAAGTCTACAGGTGTCCATATGTACACCTGGTCGATTCTAAACCACTCTTGCATCGACTGGTCTCGTGGTGAGGCCACAGTACGAGGACGATCTGTCCGACGTCTTACTTGTCGTTCCAGGTTGTCCCACAAATTTTCTATGGGGTTCATGTCTGGTGACTTACGTGGCCAAACTTGCAATGCTTTAAAATTTTCACTTCACCACAAATTTAGCAACACAAAAAGGAAAAACTCGTCATCCGCTGTAAAGTCGTCATTTAAGCTAATTAATGCTCCATGTCACGAGAAGCCATAACTGTCTCGTTCAAAAAATGTATATTACGGTTAATTGAAAGCACTATTCGGACAAATTTATTCTCTTTCAAAAGATTCATAATTACAGTAATTGGTTGATGAAAACTTCATATCTTGCCAAAAAACTTAAATAACGAAAAATGCATCAATATATTTTCTTTACACGCAAATTAACTCAGGACTTAAAGAGGTGAACAGCCCCAGCTCTTGAGTTCACCGGTTAGTACGACACATCCCTCACGTGATTTCGAAACATATGAAACACGTTCCAGTTGTTTCCAGCTGTCCGGAGACGTATGGGGACATCCACTCTACCGTGGTACCCCCCTCCCCCTCCCCCCGCGGGGTAGGAGAGCTGTCTAATTCTGATACAGCTCGTTGGGTTACTCAATTTGAGAGTATTTCAACCTATGAAGGGGAATGAGGAAATGGACATGTGCGATGCAAGACCACGACTCCTTCGGACGTGATAAGAATTTTCTGTCGAACTGACATGCACTTTGTTTTTTGTAGTCACGTTTGACCCGTTTTCTGCACTTTGTCAAGTTACGCTTGGCGACGTTTGAGTTTTGTTACATGCAATTAAGTCTTACTTCCTCACTCCTGTTATTTTAAAAAATGCTGGTATTTCTATTTCACTTCGATTTTGTAAAATAGTTGTATTTTACTTGTATAATATTTATTATTGGTTTTGTATTAAAGAAATATGAATTTGAAATTTCATTGACTTGACCGTAAAAGTAAAGTTCTAGCATTAAAACTATTATTATTTTTCTTCATTTTGTGTGCGTACAGCGTAGAGGGGAATAATGGGTTCAACACAAGAAAAAGCCAGAAGTGAAATTTTGTTACATTGTGTTATCAATGATGATTGAAAGTAATGGTCCTACTCCCGCATCTGTGACTCAAAACCAAGTTGGATGAAAAGATTGGAGGTCCTGCAATTGTTTCAAGTACGACAAGCTTTCTATTTTAACTTTGAAAACGCGAGTTCGTAACTATTCTACGAGGTGGGATTAAGAGATTATGAAGAGACTAAAATCATTCTGAAACGTTCATAATTAAAACTGTAAATTGTGACGGAATAAACAAGAGCATATCTGTTTTGAGTTGTTGTGAGATTCTTGTTTCAATAACCCCCGGTTTGTGCGTTAAATCTTTCAATTAATGAATTTCTCATACCCCGTAGTTTGACTCCCAATATTTTCCTATGGATTAAATTAAGACAAACAGTCTTTCCTTCACCTAACCTTAGATTTAGGGTTACTATTCCCGGGTTAAAAAACGTGAAGCAGTTACTCGCCCAAAAGAAAGACCTAACCGCTTTTCTTGGGACCTTTGATCGACCAAGTTAGACATATTCAGGTACCTCCATTCTTCCGAAGTCCGGTGGAGCGAGCGCCAATTACATCCGTACACATGATCATCATGCAACGTACTCAGTTGCATAGGATCCATCTCTGAGTGAATCTATGTCCATACAAGAGTTTTTTCGAGAGGATTTTAAGGGGTAATTGGTTGCAAATACCACAGATCGTTCAGAATACGCATCGTTTCCCATAATAACTACTGCTTGAAATGCGAGTGGCGAGTTGCAGCCATTTTAGACATCGGCTGCCGGTGGCATCACGACCTCAATAATCTTGCCTTAGGGTTGCGTATCATAAAAGAATTATACGATAATGGTAGCAAAAAATACATAGCCAAAAAAGGAACCAAAATGTCGAAACACGTGCGGCTCGAGCATGCAAATAGAATATCTCCGGAGATATATCCTGTTGTGTACACCCCAGCAATAGAATTTCGAATTTCTGAAAACGGCCAAGTAAATATTCAGAGTCTCCAAGTATGGACTGCTCTGCATATTGCATTCTGCATGCAAGTCGAAGGGAAGATGGTGGCAAGAACTGAGCCGTGCTTGACGGCCCCCTGCGAGGGGACGTCTTTGTGACCTTCATTGTCGTCCCCGAGGAAATTAAATGGTCTTCACGTGTCAGAAATGTTTAATGGCGATATTAGAGTGGCGTTCGCGAGATGGAAAATTTACGGCCCTAAACCAGTATGAAGTTCAAGTGACGAGAAGATTTACGGCCCTAAACGTGCGCGATATTTACCGGACAGGAAGATTCACGGCCCTAAACGTGCACGATATTTACCGGACAGGAAGATTCACGGTCCTAAACGTGCACGATATTTACCGTTCAGAAATATTCACGGCCCTAAACATACGCGATGTTCACCAGACAGAAATATTAAAGGTCGGCCCCGGATAGAAAAAACATTCGGATCACATAGGTGCTCCGAGCTGTTTATTTCTTTCTACTAGATGACGGGCCCGCCAAGAATGGCGGGGCAACTGATGTTAATTTCTTAATATGTCCTCTAATTTACAGTAAATCGGACACTTAACAGAAAAATTTTCCCCTATCTAAATCGCCAAGGAAGAGACAGACGGACCAACCAAACAACACTGGGCTATTATTATACAGTAGGGTGTAATTCGCCTCTCATTCAATCATGTGCAACAGAATTACAATCGCTGCATTGTTTATTTTACAATTATTAATATAATAAGTATATAATATATTTCATGGCAGATTCACCGTAAATAAAAGAGCATCTTAAGAAATTAACGGCATTTGTCCCGCTATTTTTGGTGGTGTGCATCCACTAATAATTACATAATTCTTAAAAAAGTTATCTGCCTGCATTTAACGAAAATCGCCTAAGATGTACACTTATTAATTACCCTCAGAAACAAACAAAAACAAGGCAAAAATTGCTGAACTGGATTGCTCCTCCAATGTACGATTTCTTTCCCAACTTAATTGAGAGAGAAGTGAATCGTGTGTAACACACGCGTCGCTGCACGCGTGGTTGTGGCTCATGTCTGTCACCATGTTAGCTTTGCCGTGACGAATGTGGTCATTCTTCTTCAAAGGGGAAATTTCCTAAATTTTCACCACATTTTCGAGTTTAAAATTCTGCCTTTTGACACTGCGTATAACATAAAATATCAGTAATTTATGGCATGCATGCAATCAGGGTGCAGAAATCGTCGGTTGAATACTCTTAAAAACAAATCAAACAATATTATTTTTGTCACTATAAAATCAACCGGAAAATTCGAATGTTTTCAGACTTAAAAACAAGATTCGAACAATGACACCTTAAGTGGTACAACTTAACCGAGAAAACCAGTTTATTCCCAGCCATAAACGTAAGATAAAGGAGTCATAACCTTACGAGTACGTGCTAAGGATGTTGAACACACATGCGGTTACTGTTTCTAGACTGTAAATATTTCCAATTGAGCATATCCATGTGGCTGTCTGCTGTGCAGAGCTGCACGCCGTCATAGAAAACTTCAAGTTTTCAAAATTTTCTAGTCTTTCCAGGTAGCGAATAAATTCATGAGTCGCAACTTCTTTCAAATTATTTTATTTCAAGGAAATATGATGCAGACTTTTATCAGCTCATTGGACTTTTTGTTTAAACTAAGCTACCTCATTCAAGCCAGATCTTCCTATCGGTATTGTTGATACGCTTCACTTACAGTAGCCTTCCCGCATTCATAGACTGGTCTCTCCGCTGTTCCACATGTACTTCTTCCTCAACTCACACGTGTAACACCCGCGCCTGATAATAGTGCTGCACAACATTGTGCTGCAGTGTGCAGCCGAGAGATGTTATACAAAAGAAGATACCGTTAGTTCTCTCACTTCCGAGACCTCACCATGATACTGCGTTAAAACCCCTAAAGCTGCGCAACTTCTCCATTCATTCCCTTATGCATAAAATTGCCGTAGGCCTTCGAGATTGAATCACGAGTAGTGTGAATCGACCGCCAAGTCAGCACCCGGGCATCGGTGTCGCTTCCGTGAGACGGGAGAACTTGCGACTGTCTCATTTTTTCAAGTGACAAGACCAACGTAAGATAAGGATTGCTCAGATGCAGTATCTCCAATTACGTAATCTGAACCACGACCATGACCCACTTTCAAACACGGCAACCTGCATCGTTTGATAGAATGTTCGATTAGAGTAGAAGTAAAAAATTAGCTACTTGCGTCTCCGCCTAAGGTGTCCTACTTTTAAAACGTCGTAAAACATTTCACAGCTAAAGTCAGTCCAGGCTCCCAGTTGTTGTTTACCAGAAGCCTTGACACGAATTCGTAAAAAAATGACACGTGATGCGCGTAAGAAGATTGTGAAACATGGCCACGTCGATGTTGGGATTGATTTGATGACCCAATGGATTTGTTCCATTTAAGGGTCGCCTGTGTCCCTAATTTAAATAATAAAATTAGAATTTTATGACTGGGCTTGAAAAATCTTTTATGAAGATCCTGGTATTCTTAGCGTTCAGAATGCAGAAAACCTAATTTAATTGCCAGCTCAATAAAAAACGGTGTCAGATTCCCAATTCTATGAAGAGTTCAAGATAACAGAAACTTTCAACGGTGGCACACATTTTGTTGGCTGTTCTAGAAAGACGAGTAGGAGCTGAAAAAATATCTACATTAAAATTATCCACCATGGGGCACCCTTTTGTGAAGCATAGTCGCGTATTGCGCTTCTTACACGACAACGCTCCTGCTCACCAGCCGTATTTTGCAGTACCCTTTCTGGTCATGCTGGCCAGATGCTCCCTAACTGCTAGCTGGTATTAACTAGTTACTTATTTCTTTTATATAATTGCAAAAAATTGTTGCCCATGATAACCAAAGTGTCTTAACTATCTTGTCTAAACGTTAGGCAACGATATGCATGTACTCAAGCTTTTGTACGCTTCGAATTTAAGCGTATCTCCGAACTATCTCGAACACAAATATTCATTTTTTTGGCGAACACCAGGCACATCATGTGCTCCGCACCAAATTGGTGTTCGAAATAACCTAGAAACACTTCAGCTAATTACGGTGGGGCATACGAAAATTACGGCGGAGCGTACGAAAATTACAGTAGAGCATACGGAAATTACCGTTTAGCACACGAAAATTACGGTCGAGCATATGAAAATAACGATAGCACAAGTCACTCCACACACAGAGCATCAGCAGTCACCACGCACACACTCCTGCACACCACAGCCAGGCACCTGCCAATAAAATCATTAAGAGAACACGGCGAGACACAAAGCGGCCCCGGACACACGACACTGGCATGCAACGCGGTCTCGCAAGTGAGATGCAGGTCTGATGAAGAGCTCCGTGAGACACGATGATTTAATTAGACTCTTAAGAGATTCCTAATAAGCATTTCGTGCTCACGTAATAGCTTTCAGTTCGTCTTGGCGTTGAAGCGATGTTGAATGTTCGAGTATGTGGTGTCATGTTACGCGCACAACTGTTCTCCATGTTCAAACTATTCAAATCATTCAAACGATTTATTACCACAAGTTTCACATCTGTTGGAATTAGGAAGTTTTTTCGACACTGTACGGATGGACACTAAATTGTAGCAGCTTGTGGGCCTGGTTAAGTAGCTTGACTTCTACGGCAAGCTATAGACCGTGTTCCATAGCAAAAAATACATACGTATACAATCTACAGCACATATACTTATCGTGCACACGGTTGATCAAGTATTGAATTTGGAGACAGGATTGGCTATAATTAAGCTTCCTCATTTTAAAACTTCTACTCAATTGATAAGCGTACCATTTGTAAAATATTTGAATTGAATTTGGTCGCACTCATTGTAAGTGGCATTCGAATCTCATTCTTGGAAAAGAGACTGTCCTTTAACAATTACCGCCTTCAATATCTAGCTGAAAAATGAGAGTCATGCTTTGCTTTGAACGCTTCGAAAGTGCTTTTCTCTTAAATGGCGGAGGGCAATAAACTCGAAGCTTTTATTCTGTTGAAATGAAAACTAAATTGAGATCTGGTTATGGAGTAGTAGAGGAGTAGGAATTTACTTCAGTTTCTGTTCAAATATTCATGCTGACCTGTATTAGCAGATACCAATTGTTTCAGGTCTTTATCGCCTTCATAAATCAAAATATTACGTATGAGAGTTCATTAGGAAAATTGATTAATGTCAGATGCTTCAGTATTTTCAGGTATTTATATAGTCATTTGTAGAAGCATTATATTCCAAGTTTCTCTAACCTCTTCTTTGTAGAGTCAAAGTATGATTATTATATTTTTACTAGCTCCATGCTATGCTTCTAAGCAGCATCGAATATATATATATAGAAGAATACGCTCAATACTTTACCTTTAACGCTTCTGCAGCTAAGGTATAGTTTACTTTGATGAGAACTTTTATAGCCTTTGAAAGTTTACTACCGATATACAAAATATGTTTTATGTCAGTCAAGTTTTTATCGATGATAATCCCCATGAATTTGGATGAGTCAGCCTCTTCAGGCTTACCGACAACTATTTTGATGCTCAGGAGATATACATTCCGTTTATAGGAGAAGAGTATCTACTTTGTTTTATTGATACTGATGCGTATTTTATTTGTTTTCAGTTACACTGAAACCGTTCGTAATTCGGTATTCATTCTATGTATTTGCCATTCTAGCGTGGTTTTCAGTAGGCACAGCTGTAGAGAGAGTACTATCATCGGTAAATAGCCAGGGTTTAAAAGAAGAAATAGATTAAACAGTATCATTAATGACTAACAAAAACAAAAAAGGTCCCAAAACAGACTCTTGAAGAACTCTATGACTAATATCAGGAGTTCTGACCAGGCGGCATCACTTATAACATTACTTACGATTTTTCAGATATGATTTAATCCTCTTTTAGAGCAAGTCTTTTAACGTCATGGCAACAGTGTTGCGAGACTAATGTGTTGTTATGTACGCTGTCGAATGCTTTTACGAAAATCGAGGAATTCGGTGCATGTAAGGTATCTTGGGTCGATATTTGAGTAAAGGAATTGCAGATGATTAAGATTGGGTTGTGCTCTTGATTTGTTCGAACGGGAGCCAGTAGCTGCTTGTCATAGGAAAATGGTTTCTGTTTAAACCAAGGAAACCTTTTTTGTAGACATTTTTTCACATATTTCACTAAAATTAACAGGAGGAAATTAGTTATGTTTGTTATTCGTTTATTGTTAATATACCTATTACCTTAATCCCTTTTCTTGTCAGTATTAGTCAAAAAAGTTTTATATAATTAACATAAGAATTACATTTACGAATACACATTCTCGATTATAATATAAAACTTTTTATACTATATTAATTATAAAAAGCTTTTTATATTATATTAATTACGTAAAACTTTTTAAAACTGTCAAAATACACCGCCACACAAATTCAATACAAAATATTACGTATGTCAAGTCCATCTGTGCATCCGTCACAACGTAACGTTTTGTACCGCTTTCTATGACGTTTTTTACGTCTCTCATAGTTTTGACTGAAATGTTCCTAGCCCGATGGGACCCCAATAATTCTTATATCTTACAAGCTCCGTCGATATTCAGGTCAACTGAGAAATGACCTTTCTTAAACTGTCTTTCCTATGACTGGCTATTTGCTGATTTACTGTAGCTACCTCTGATTTGCATGAAAATGACATCAGGTCAAAATATCACATAATATCACAAAGTTGCATAGCATACAAATACGGTACGCAAAACTTTACGGAGTGCAAAAGATTTTTTTAAGCTCCTGAATGAGAAACTGCCATTCGTCCTCATCCAAAGCTTGCGTGAGTAAGGAATTGCTTTCTCCGATAGTGGTATCAATTGGGAGCCGATATGCTGTACCCTCGTGCCTTTAGTTGATGTCAACAAGGCGTCCGTGAAACCAGCAGCAGTGTTCACGGTCAAGACATTCGACGTACACCATCATCACCGGAGTTAGAGGGCACAGTGTCGGCTCCCAGTGGCAAGAAATGAAGCCATGTTACCAGGGCCCTAAGGTTTAATATCGCGCTGGATCACACACATAAACCACGCTAAGAACCTGAGTTTTTCGTAATTAATTCAGGATACTGTTAAAACAATTTCCTATACTATAAGGGTCATAAAAAACATTTATTTTTTATAGTTTAAAGGTACCCACAACCTTGCGTTTTATGGTAAGGGAAAGGCATTTTCAAGTGATGATACTGCATGGATATCGGCCTCGTAGAACAATTACATCGCCACCTATGCCGTGTTTAGTGCCAGCGTGAGTGAAGTATTGGCAGGACTGTAATGCCGGCTTGCGGTATGTTTTTTTGTGGTGCGGCGCATATTGTGCCTTATTGAGGTGCATCGGGATAGATTCAATCATGAGCGAGGGAGAGACTTCCAAAGTAGCGCCTAATATAGAAGTAGTCGTTAGTTCTTGTCGTGCAGTTATCCCGGTTTATTCCGAATTGATCTCCAACTACAGGTAGTGTAATAATGCAGTCAAATGCAGCAAGAAAGAGAGAACCAGGAAAACTGCATGAAATATTTTCAATCATAAAATGCATTTTCCAGAAAACAAATAAGAGAGAGAAAACCAGGAAAACTGCATAAAATATTTTTACTCGTAAAATGCATTTTCAAGAAAATAAGCTACTCGCAAAAAATAGGCCATTTCGAGCATTCACTCATTATCAGTTATAAAGCAACAATGAATGTCATCTACAAAAAAAACTGGAAAAATAACGTATTAGATTTATTTTTGTGGTAAAACTGCGATAAAGTTCTTATTGACTTGGGATAGTTGAAATGAACTGATATGATTAATTAAAATAGGTTTCATTTTAAAAATGAGACAGTATTCTCGAGTTATTAATTCAGAAGAGAATTTTACTCGACCTATGACAATCACGTTATTCAAGTCTACTGTAGAAAAGTAGGAATTGTTCAAATGGTTCTGAAAATTGTATCGAAACTACACGAATAGAGTGTGATCGTAAACTACCTGTATTTGGATGATGATGAACGATGTCATGTTACTCGAATAATAATCTAACGCAACTGAGTTAAGACACTTTCTGACAACTGAGAGGGTACTCAGTTCTCTCGCCATTGCTCCGCATTACTCCAGGTACGACAGGCTGTGCAAGAGGGTCGACCTAGCGCCCTGACCAGATTGCTTGCCATAAGTAGAAAGTGAGTTTCTGCCTCTCCGTTATAATTAGGCTTATCAAGAGTTGTATCTATTTAAACACAGAAATTCAGCTCGTTAGAACTGGTGGAAAACAATTAACAACTTATCAGCAGAACCTGATTTTTTCTTGTGCTGCATTGCCTTCACTCGTGTAACCGACGCCCGTAACAGGCTCTGACGTCTGCACCGACCAGCACCATGTACACGGGCCAAGCTCTGGTTCTGGTTTTGTTGACGCCTGATTTGACTTGACGAACAGTCGTGTCTAGCCATGCACGTGGCGTAGTAAGAGGTCATGTGCAGCGACCACATGGCACAACGCAGGCTCAGGTGCAGGGTTACAACATGCATGAAGGAAAACGAGCGTGAAGGGTGGTGTGGTGACTGCGAGCTGGAGCTCCCCTTCATCTGTTCTATGTTTGAGTGCAGGCTGAATAGCTCGCATTACCATCATCTGCAGAAGGCAGATGAAGAAATAAGAAACGTATTGGTGAATTCAAAAGCATTCTAAGCAGTTAAGATGGGACGTTATTTTTTCTGATTTATTTTTAGGAAGGAGAGTCTCCATGTGTGTTTTTATTGAAAATCGCCTCACTTGCGACGACACAGAGAGGCGGGAAGCAGAATCTTCAGCCAGACTTGACCCAACTCTACGAGACTTATTTCCAATCCACCAGAATTATTTCAACTCTACCAGACTTAGTTCGACTCCACCAGAATAAAATTATTTCAACTCTACCAGACTTAGTTCGACTCTACCAGACTCATTTCAACTCTACCAGACTTATTTCAACTCTACCAGACTTATTTCAACTCTACCAGACTTAGTTCGACTCTACCAGGCTCATTTCAACTCTACCAGACTTATTTCAACTCTACCAGCCTCAGTTCAACTCTACCAGACTTAGTTCAGCTGTACTAGACTCAGTTCAACTCTACCAGACTAAGTTCATTTCTACTAGATTCAGTTCAACTCTACCAGACTAAGTTCATTTCTACTAGATTCAGTTCAGCTCTACCAGACTTAGTTCAGCTCTACCAGACTCAGTTCAGCTCTACCAGACTCANTCAGTTCAGCTCTACCAGACTAAGTTCAACTCTACTAGATTCAGTTCAACTCTACGAGACCAAAACTAAAATAAAATAAACTCTACCAGACTTGGCCTGAGCAGCGTGTCAGTGCTACATGTTCAGCAGTCTGTGTCGTCCAGGCGTGACTGCACAGCGATGTCGACGCAGGAGAAAAATTTCCAAGAATCTCTCTTTATGCCCTGAACCATTGACATTTTAACATGGATTCGTGACTTTCCTCGATTTTTGCGCTTTCTTTTGAATAACAAAAAAATAGAAAACATCGTCAGTTAGCTTCCTGAATTGGACATTTGTTCCGTGTTTGTTCCGCCAACGACTTATGTCACAGGGTTTTAACTTTGAAAATCAGGATAAGAAAATTTTTCCGAACAAAATTTTTAAATCAAAAAGTCATTCTTGAGCCATTTAATCTCACGAAATGACCTTCATCATGCGCTCTGTACCTTTTTAATATAGTATGTGCATACCCTGTTCTCCATCCGTGCGTACCCTGTTCTCCATCCGTGCGTACCCTGTTCGCTATACGTGCACACCCTGTTCTGCATACGTGCCCACTCTGTACCATATGGTCGTGGCAGACATGGACTGCATAATTACGTCAGGTATGGAATGTATGATTACGTCAGGTATGGACTGTATGATTACGTTAGGTATGGAATGTATGATTACGTCAGATATGGAATGTATAATTACGTCAGGTATGGAATGAATGATTACGTCAGGTATGGAATGTATGATTACGTCAGGTATGGAATGTATGATTACGTCAGGTATGGAATGTATGATCGCGAAAAATGTAGAATACATATTCGTACCACATTCAGAACATATGGTCGTGCCAGGTACAGAATATGTGTTAACACTAGATATTAAGCATATGGTCATTTCTCACCCGGAAGATATGGTCTCCCCGTATGTAAAATACACGGTCAAAACAGAGCTGGGCCTTGTATCTTTGCATCTTTATCAGAGCGCGTGGGCAAGCGCTGGTCTGTGCGTGTGAAGGAAATATGTAAACTGAGCTAATTAGAACATGTTTATGATACTTCCATGTTGAAGATGTTACTTTTTAGAAAAATTCTTCTTGAGGTTCTTCATGAGGATTATATAATCTTCCCATTTTCCCAAGCTTTCGAGCAGGCATAGTTAAACGAGATTTAGCTAAAATTGATCAGGAAAACGAAATGTATAAATACGAGACGTATAATCATGTGAGCCGTATGTTTTTCACAAAAACAGAGAAATTCAATTTTAGTTAACTTTTAAAATAGTTAAGAAAGGAAACTGAGTGTCGACCTTGTAATAATAATTTCCTACGATTGAACGTATAAATATTAAGTACCATATGCGACACAAGAGGCGCGAGCTAGAGCGCACATCAAATATCACGTACAATACATAGTACGAAGGGCAGTGAAGGGATCTGAGGATTTGCGCGTTTTGAAATCTTCAAACTAACTGAAAACCACCAGACAAACCCACAGACCAATTGTCATCCCAGAATTTTCCCGGTGGCTAAAGATCAGAGCCCTCGCCAGCAACGCTCGAGGTTCCCGGGAAGAGCAAAACTGAACAGCGACGTCAAATTGAGAGCTAGACACTGAAATCAACGCGCCAGAATCGATGAGAAAACTTCCAGCAAATCACGAGTCGATGAGGAGTTTCGCGCTTAGATCCCGAGGGTCCCGAGTGGGTTAGCGCGGCACGATTTGTGTATTGGCAGCGAGTAAGAAATGAGCAAAAACCTCCTGCAACAGCCCACGTATTGGCAAAAGTCTTCAAGACATGGATTTCCGATGCAGAATGAGGAGGTCCTTGTAATTGCGCAGGTCAAACTGAGAGGTGTGCGCCTACAGCTCAGGAGCAGTGAGGGCTGCAAGCATGAATTTGCAGTGAACCACAAAACCTGTCTTGCATGCGTCTCCATCTTCTTTTGATGTGTACACATCCTGTAGTTACATTTTCATGTACGCTTATGTCATGGCATGCATATTCGGCAGTTACACCTCCACGCATTTCGGATGTCAATCTCACACGCCCGTCCGTTCGTTCCATCTCTGTACGTACGGAGGCCAGTGCGTACACTGTCCTTTAGGCCTCTCAATACCCACACCTGCCACCAATTTTGCCCAGCTCTGCGTCCATATTCCTGAGCATGACATGCATCAATGCCAGTCACAGAGAGTCTGAAGCTTCATAATTGCCCTGCTCATCAACTGCAAAATCATGGGAGCGAAGTCACTGGGTTCCAGTATGGTTTATTTCGAACATTTTGTCCTCACTGTTATTATTGTACTTAACATTTCTGATTAAGAAGCGGTAGTTTCCGAGCTGTTCAGGGGTTCAGACATGGAATATAAATTTTCAAGCAAAAAGATTTTAGTGTGCTTCAGCAACTGAACAAAACGTGACCTGTCTCAGAAAAAGAGCGATAGAAGCTGTTGGTATTGTTATTGCGCTGACGAAGACAGACACTCTCATACCAGCACTATTCCGCGAGGAGCGCAGTAATCCTACTTAGCCCCAAGCGCGCGAAGTCTCTAAATCACACCGGATGATAATCCTAAAGTTTGGATATTAAATTTTATACCCCTCTCCAACCCTAACTACTACCGGGATATCATATGATCTTTTTCTTAAAAATTATCCCATGTTTAAAATTATAACTCTTACATGATTACTCCCAGACGTTGATATTACAGATAATAGGAACATATGTAACACCGAACCTCGGGATAAACTACAGTATCACCTTTTTATGCAAGATTATGCTACATTACGTAATGATCGGTATTCCATCATCATTCCATACGTGGGTGACGTATGCATATTTTAAGCCTAACCTCATGACATCACACTTCGTAAATTTATCCAGGTATGTTAAAAGGGGAAAAATCGGTAAACCGTGATAAAAGAACAGTGAAAAGTCACTGTGCCCTTTCCATTGTTCCATTTGCTGGGTCTTAATGATTGTTCCCCTTTTATATTATGAACGGTACAACCCGTAACGTTCTGAATATGATGTCTTTTTATTCGACTCTCCTTGTCTTTTTATTTAAAATAATGTTGTGTAACCATGCCCATGACATAACCATACCTTTTATGTTATGACCAGCGTCCATATGCCGTTAAAAATGACGGTAAATCTCGTGTGATATAAAGTAATGTTCTGCACTACGGGTACGGCCTGAATGCTTTTTTTGTTATAGTCTCACTAATTCGTTTCGCCAATTGTCTAAGCCCGTTAATTTTCTCTTACCCTAATTTTCCCAGGGCGTAAATAAAAGGTTACTCATAAAGAAAAGTCTAAAAACTTGACGTATTATCATATGGTATAGATGCCATGTGACACAAAACCCAATAGCAAATCCTGCTGTCGTAACCCAACTCCGAACCTCTTCAGTACACTCAAGAATTCAAATCAAAATCTAATCAAACGTCCGAACCATTTCCTTACACACGGAATGAGGCTGGTCAAGGGGTCACAGTTCCGAAAAAAGTAAGAAAAAAGGTGACGCCTTGCCAGCCAACAGTTTATTGGTCCCTCACTCCGACAGCAGCAGAAGACAGACATCCGGCCGCTGGTGATGGAAGACACACGAGAGAACTTCTGTCCGGAGACACCACCAGGAACTGAAGGTTCACTCCCACGAGTTACCGTCGACCCTGCCCCCAACAATAACTGAGAAGCGGACAGATTAATCAAGTAATGAGCTTTCCTTGGAAACTCCCCCGTGTGCGAGAAAACATTTCTTTCCGTGCTACACAGCGACCTCCATTCCCTCGATCAAAAATGCAGTACCGAGCTTACTTATTATGAAGAAAGCGCATTAACAGATGTACTCCTGCGTGGAATAAGACAACTGAACAACGAATGCGAAGAGAGCCTAATTCATCAAAGAATCTTACGCGCGACAAATTCTCACCTTGGGTGCGGCTGCTGCGTCTCCAGGAGGCCGCTCCACGCGTCCTCAGATGTCGCTAGCGTCTGACGAGGACGACGCACGTGGCAGTGTGCAGGG
>VOMN01135072.1:0-13434 GCA_014899125.1 Orchestia grillus | reverse complement strand
AATTATTCAAAATTCGTAAAAATCATACTAAGTCCAGGGACTGACAGTTTCAACAATAATTCATTGTGTAGTAGGTATTCGAACAAAATGTAAACCAAAACTGAGGAAGTTGCGTATACCATTTTAACAGTGTGTGCCATACAATGTGTGCCATACAGCGTGTGCTATACAAGCCATACTGTACAAGTCATACAAGTCACACTAACCATACAACCTCCACAAGCCATGCAATCAGCCCAAGCTATGCGCTCCATACATGGGTTTCATCAGCTAAGGCCTGCAAAGTTATCAGTGAGATGCCTCAGTGGGGCTGGAGTCAGTGAGATGCCACAGTGGGGCTGGAGTCAGTGAGATGCCTCAGTGGGGCTGGAGTGAGTGAGATGCCACAGAGTGGCTGGAGAATTAATTTGCCACAAGTCAGTCTAACAAAAGTTAGTGCATTGTTCCCACACATATTTCAGTGGAAGATTGCATTAGCACCAAAGCTGGGATCGACATCTCTGAGGTTCACGCAGGTTGAGTCCGGACACATTGGTCCTCACACTCGAGATTATGAGAGATTTGTTCCTTGGATTCATCGAAAAAAGAAGTTCGAACTCGCCGACCGGGGCCACACTGGTGTGCCGTCTCTTAAGAATGTTAGACTCAATTTTCCTTCCTCAAAAGAAACGCTCCACCTTGGATCAAACGAGGAACCGTCTGAATCGTAGGCAAGCACACTTCCACTGCGCTACAGAAGTATTATGCGCACTTAATTTCTGAAGAAATGTACTCGTGACGGTGGTGTACTACGATGTATTCCCGAGTACCTGCCGCTGTGCGACCCAACTCTTTAAAACGAAAAGAAGTTACAAAGATGAACCGAATATTTTTGCCAGCATAAAATGAGTGTTATTTGCACGATGTTTTTTCTGGAGGAAATTATTTTACCCTAAAGTTTATTTCACTTAGAGCCACTAGGGTACAATTTTCAAGGTGTATTGTTTTATTGCACTTCAGCAATATGGCATGCAGTGCTGCACCTCAGCAATATGGCATGCGGTGTTGCACCTCAGCAATATGGCATGCGGTGTTGCACCTCAGCAATATGGCATGCGGTGTTGCACCTCAGCAATATGGCATGCAGTGCTGCACCTCAGCAATATGGAATGCGGTGTTGCACCTCAGCAATATGACGTGTGGTGTTCAAATACAGTAAATAACAGGTCGTTTTGAAGTACAGGTAATCGCGTGTGATTTGAAACAACAAAGAGTTAAAAATGGTTTCTAAAAATTGTGAATTTATTTGAATCTTGAAATCTGGAGAATCACAAATCGTTTTGACATGAGTCAATTATGCGTGGTTTTGGAATTCAGTGAATTACATGTCGTTTTGGAATGCAATGAATTCTATGTGAATTCAGGAAAGAATGTTACATTTCGTTTTGGTTCATAGAGAATTGGAAGTCATTTTGAAATACTGTCGTGACCCGCATAGATCACTTGATAGGTTCCTGTAAACATCCGCTCTATCTTCTTATTGGCTGCTTGTGAACAACGCTTTCCCGCCTTCTTGACGATTGCTTCAGTTGATACTACACTGTAGAGCGCTTGTTTGCCGGCCGATCTAGCGCTCTATATGATAGGGACGGTTGTAAAGCGGTTGTTTTTTGGAACTAATATAGCGCTCTATTTGATAGGGACGACTTTAGAGTAGTTATTTCTTGGAACTAATCTAGCCCTCTATATGACAGGGACGGCTGTAGAGCGGTTGTTCCTTGGAACTAATATAGCGCTCTATTTGATAGGGACGACTTTAGAGTAGTTGTTCACTGGAACCGATCTAGCGCTCTATGAAGGAGGGGACTGCGTGCAGTGAATTTTTATCTGCTGAAGATACGGAGAAATACAATTCTACTTCAAATCCAGAGCGCTGCCTGGAGTGCGGCCTGAACTACAACGCGCGGGGGACACAAAAGCTCACAGAATTTTTTAGCTGCTGCCGGGCTTGTATCTCTGGACGCGAAGATGGAATCTTGTGTTGCGATAATGAAAGTCTTATTTATTCAGCCGCTGTCTGAGGCAACGAGGGGAAGAGGAACTCGCGGCATCTTCGNTCGCGGCATCTTCGGGTCTTCGCTCCCCCATACAAAGATCACTCACCGAATGGGGGAGATGGGGCGTACAGCTGGGGGGATGCACTTGGGGGATGATGGGACGGTGGGGACAGAATGAGGGGCTGGATTGTCTGCGAGGGACATAAACGTTGACGGATGGACGGGAAATAAATTGCAGGGAATTGTTTCAAAACTTGGAGAATCCGATGGGAATCCTCCTAGATTCTGGGAAGTTCTTTTTCAGATTCTGGAGTGTGAAGACAGAATCAATGAATAGAAGTATGTAACGACAAATCCTAGTCATCGTAAGTGAATGAATAGAATAATAAATGAATAGAAGTATGTAACGACAACTCCTAGTCATCGTATGTGGAATGAAATAACCATAGAATGGATCATATAAATTTGCTCTACAAATAGTAATACGGCGAAAGCTTTTCACGGTAGTAAATAAACTGACGGTCCGAAAAGTTTTTGCATAGATAAATAACAAGCAATCCTTTCGATAATAATTTTTCAGAGGCGTGAAATATTGTATTCATAATGCTTTGAATATGTTTTCGCTTCCGTGTTGCAAGCGCACTTTTATTTAGCTTTTAAATTTGAAATTTTTTCCAATTATGTTAGTATAATTCCTTTCATGTAACGTTCTGTTAACTAACGTCCACAATTCGCTAAAGAGTCGGGAAAATTATCTTTGTTGCTCTGCACTTACAAGTTAGCTTACAGTGAAAGATGAACTTGACCTACTACGCAAGGCTCCAGAGGCTTCAAAAACCCTGACAGGAGCTCCAGAATCTACATAATTGCATTTTAATCCGGTACGGATTAGTCCGAAATCGAAATTTAAGACCCTCCAGAGAATCATGCGCGTTTATGAAGATGATAAAGGATCAGACGCGAAGTAGGAAGTTTAGTAGCGCATGTACACTTCCGTAAAAGGGCAATAGTTAAGGGAAAGCCTTGCGTGTTGGAAATTCTACTCCGATATATCCTTATTTTTGCGCCACAGTAGGCCTGTTTTTTTGACTAGAGGCTGCTCGCCAGAACCCACCATCCGTTGAGGTCGGCTCTCCATCTTCAGCTCCAGGAAGTGGAGAGGAAGAGCTCCTGACGCTGCTCTTTGCACTGAATGGGGGTTGTTACAAATAATCTTCTGCTTGTCCGTTGTATGACTCACGACCGCCATACACGATCGATACGGCCCCAGAAATTGACTCGTTGGACAGGAGCCAAAATCGTAAATGTATGCGGAGCTCTCGAGCTGTAAACTTTCGGCAACACGTCCCCCGATCACACGTGTTCGGAGCTGCGAAAATAATAAAGGGAGATTTCTAAGTGGAATTGAAATACTCCAAGTCTGCGTTTGCAGCTCACTGTTGGGGCTTGGGTTTTTTCTCCTGCGCAGCAGTATGGCAGCATCAAAACAGGATCACATTTTTTGAAAAAAGGAGAGACACATAGATCCGATATTGAGCTTAAGGGTTTTTAAATTTAGGATTGGAGTGTCATCTTGAACTTCCTTCTTTTCTTGACCTTGTGGAGGAGCTTTAGTTTGGCAAAAGTATTTAACAACGAGCCACTAGAACACTATGTGAATATACTCACTTTTGATTATTGTGTCATTGGAGAAGATAATATTTCAAGTTCTGCTCCAGATAAAAGACGGAAGTGCGTCAGTCCAAGCGTAGCTAAACTACAGGTTCTGCGTAAAGATCTTCTTGAACAATTATGCAGAAACTTTAGGAAAAAACATTTAGGAAATGATAGCACAAAATTATTTCTTAAGCTCTCGCGTGTTTGTATCTTCCAGTATATAAACAAGTGTAGCCACGGGACATTCATCAACAAGATATCGAAACTTCTAGCGTCAGAATCAGTTGGCTGCGACTGAACAGGCAGGTCAATAGGGACAGAACTTACTAGAGGGATTGATGATTTAATGTCTTTGTTGAGACCTGTTTCTGCTTCATGGAGTTTCATCTACCCCGAGAGTACAGGAGAGCAACACCCGCGATAGACGAGGGAGTACGATCGTGTCGCCGAGTGGCGGCAAGCGTACGAAACTGGTGGAAATGTAATCCACTGGTATCTGAGGACCCAGAAGTACGTACAGGGTGTACGAAAGTTACTGTGCACTTTTCTCAATCAGGTGATTTTAAGCAAGAAGCTCACGTGAGTATTTGGCCACAAAATGAGAAGGAACCGAGCCTTTCATGATGCCGAGAAGGGTCTCTTGCAGCATTCCCTATAATTGCCACTCATATTCACCCTCAGAGTTCTGTTTGGAAGCACGTATACTTTTGAATACACAAGACAACATAGGCCCAATGTATCAAATGTGCTAAAAAGTTTCAGATTCACAGAGACGGTTCTGTCACTGGAGCCCGAAAGCAGGCCCATACAACATTTGACTTGACCGAGGCTTCCTTAAGTGACATGAACGAGCTAGAAAAAGGTAAATCCGGATGTTTACTTAAATGGATTTAGTTGAGGGAGGGAATGAATATATATTGATTTCAAAATGAAGCGGTGTTATCTTCATGTCAGACAAGAAATAGTGTTATCTTGATGTGACGAGGAAATAGCGTTATCTTGATATTAGGTAAAAATGGTGGTACCTTTATTTCAGGAGGAAAGGCAGTACTTCGATGTCAGGAGGAAATTGCATCACCTTGATGTCAGGAGGAAATGGCTTCGCCTTGATGTCAGGAGGAAATGGCTTCGACTTGATGTCAGGAGGAAATAGCGTCACCTTGATGTCAGGAGGAAATGGCGTCACCTTGATGTCAGGAGGAAATGGCGTCACCTTGATGTCAGGAGGAAATGGCGTCACCTTGATGTCAGGAGGAAATGGCGTCACCTTGATGTCAGGAGGAAATGGCGTCACCTTGATGTCAGGAGGAAATGGCGTCACCTTGATGTCAGGAGGAAATGGCGTCACCTTGATGTCAGGAGGAAATGGCGTCACCTTGATGTCAGGAGGAAATGGCGTCACCTTGATGTCAGGAGGAAATGGCGTCACCTTGATGTCAGGAGGAAATGGCGTCACCTTGATGTCAGGAGGAAATGGCGTCACCTTGATGTCAGGAGGAAATGGCGTCACCTTGATGTCAGGAGGAAATGGCGTCACCTTGATGTCAGGAGGAAATGGGGTCACCTTGATGTCAGGAGGAAATGGGGACATCGCAATGACTGACAGACTCACACTCTCGGAAAAAGTTTAATATTTTAAGTGAAATATTTGTTATGGAGTTACGAGTTGATTTATCAGAGCGGAATAGAGTTTAAGTTGATTTTGCAGTGGATAATCTCTATGTTAATCATATTGAATGGTATATTTGTTTCACCTTTATCACAAGGAGGTGCTTCCTATTGCAAGGGAAGCACTCTTTGGTGTCATGAAAATCAGGCTGCTCCTCCCTGGAATCGAACCCTGACTCCTCCGCCGCCACTCCGCCACGCTGTGTAGTCGGACGCACGCCTCACGGGCTTGTGCGAGTCGTACAGGACCGGAAAGACTGAGATGCTTCTCAGTCTGATAATAATACAGTATACGATGAAATGATCTGACACATTTGCTGAGTTATTGTATGCGATTTAAAAAAAAGGCGAATAGAGTATTTTAATTAGTAACAGTATATGTGATGCAACTTTGTCTTGTTTTGTTTCGGGTTAAACATACATTCGTTCATGGTTAATTTTTATAGTGCTTTTTCAGGCCCTTGGGCGTTAATTTTGTACTGAATTTTGGGGACTATAGAAACATCAACAATTCAACCAAAAATGGTCAGATCATTTTACCTACCCTGAGATATATTCTAATGCAACAACTTCCTTTCTCTGCACATATTCTTGCAATGCAGATTCTTTCCGCAGGTTGCAGGCGGTCAAATTCAAAGGTCGGTATAAAAATTAAGCTAAAAAAGAATGCAGAAACTTCTAAACGTCGTCCGCTCAGTGAGTTATTTCATAATAAAAACATTCGTTGCTGTGAAGTAAAGTGTGTTGCAGTTTTCATTAAGTTTACGGAAAAAAGTTTCTAGTGAACAAATTTATTTATAAAAATTTACGTACAGTTTCACTGATATTTATTGAATTTCACTTAGTTTACAGGACTGCAAACGACGCAACTATTCTCGAGTGAGTGAAGTGACAGCGTTATTGATCTTGCATTGCTCCGACCTTTAGGTTCTATCGTGCAGTGATGCTCCCCAGCTACCCCTATTTCAGGGGAAATTACTACAGCGCAACTCGTGTAACTTTTTTGAAGTTACCTGTAATAGTTTCATCTAATTAAACTTCGTTGTTTATTCTCATTACCGGAGCATTACTACAAAGGGCGTCTTTGCATTTCTAAGGCTATTTTCAATCTTGAATATTATTCGGCTAAACTTTGTGATAGGAAGCAATCACCTTCCAATTTACCATCACTAAATAACTAAGAAAGCGACCTGCAATTAACCGTCACCAATAACTAAGAGAGCGACCTGCAATTAACCGTCACCAATAACTAAGAAAGCGACCTGCAATTCTCATCACAAGCTGTCACGCTTGGGTGCTCGAGACGCTGGCTGTTGACGCTGTGCAGCGGCCTCCTTCGCCCGCCAACGCGCGCTCCTCTTCAGTCCCGCGGAAACCCTGATCCGATTTGTACCCTTGGCAGCGGCTCATGAAGACCTAACGAAGCGTGTAAGAGAATCTGCCCAATTCACTGAGGCTCCTAATGTCATTGTGTAAATGCTTCTCGACCGGAGAAGCAGCTCCCACCGACGCTTCACTGCAATGTTGGTTTTGCAGTACACCTCACAATGCAGCGTCTCGGTAACGGCCACGACCGGAGTGGAGTTGAAGAAAGGTAAAGGTAAATTCGATTTAAGATACTTCGTGGACTCTCTTCGAAGGTCGAAGAACGGAAGATTCCATGAACGATCGTGGTATAATTCTTTGATAAAATATGCCAAGGGAAAATTAGGAAATTTTGTAGTTTGCTTACAATTATGCCCATGGGGTGCTGTAAAGTTCGTAAGGCTAAGACTGCTCTGCAGTTACTGGATAAAGAAAAGTGGTGTAGTTTTTCTTGGAATTCCAGCAGCTTTGTAGATATTGTCTTAACAAGAGTTTTGTGAGGCCCAGCTTTACACAAAAATTACTTACCATTCAAATATACACATTCGTCGTTTATTCATGGGAGAAGGAAAGCCTAATGCGGTGTTGGCCACTGAAAGTATAATGAGGCCCTGCAGCAATGATCCTCCATTGTCATTTTGCCATCCGCTTCCCCTGCTGTAAAATTGATCCTAAATATGTATAAAGGTCGGGGAGCTCGAAAATGCAGGTTCTAAAACGTGCGATCGCTTCTGCATTTGAGGCCGTCTGAGGATTTCCGAGAACCGCAAATCCGCTCGAACAAAGCAGCTTGCAGAACATCGTTCATCCCCAGCGCCAAGGTTCGAGGCCTGGCAGAGAGAGTGTGCAGTGCGGCTCCGGCCACCAATCCGCCTTTTATTGGCAAGTCCTGAGGACTGTCCATAAGTCCTCACTTCATATGCCAGGCTCGACTTGGGAGCTCCTCAAGAGCCCGCCTCAGCACAGCCATGGGCAATAAATTACGGATTACAAGAGAACAAATCCGTCGTGTACAATTTGCCAGGATCAAGCGTCCTCGAAGGCTGGCAACCTCGTGGGATTAAAACTAACGCAGCTTTCTGGTGCTCTACAACTCCAATTCGGGAATAATATTGAAACTGAAGGAGAATGTCAAATCTTTTTCCTATTATTGAAGTGCAAGGATATTTCATGTATGGTGGCTGCTCAATACCAATAGATCATTGTTCACGTCTCTGCCGCCTTCTGTAGTTCAATACTTAGTTCAATCGGTATTTTAATATTCAATCGGTAGTCCATATTCAGTCGATAGTCCAATACTCATTTCGGTAGTTCAATACTTATCACGGTAGTCCAATACTCAGTTCAATCGGGATTTTAATATCCAATCGCTAGTTCATATTGTCAGTAGTTCAACGCCCTAAGATCAAGGTTGACGTCCCTGATGTAGACACCCCTACGTGTGTCGCTAGGCTACGGTTTCATTTTCATTTTTTCTCCAAGTCAACACTAGGCGCTCAGTTCAAGTCAACACTAGCCGCTCAGTTCAAGTCAACACTAGGCGCTCAGTTCAAGTCAACACTAGGCGCTCAGTTCATCTTAATCTCTCGCACATTCGATGCCAGACTAAGGCTCAGAATCTGTTTTAAGCGACTTCCTTCTTGAGATGCTGGCGTTGTGAGTTAAAATGAAACGCTGTACAAATGTGGGAAGTGTCATTTTAGATTTTTTTGGAGTGTGTGTACACCAACTCCTCATGGAAAATCAACGAGGATATACTTTTTGCTTTCTTACGCATGATATTTTATGACTGCGTACTATTGACAGCATCAGTTTTCAAGGTATGAATGTGAAGCTCATGTTGCAATGTTAGTGAATGTCTTGCGTGAGCTAGTGGATGTGGAGCTTAGTACTTTTGACATATTACAATGCCATTTTAAATTATCGATTTTCCACCGTGTTTAAAGTTAGCAAAGAACCGATTTTCACGTTTATGTTCACCATGATTAACGATTCATTGCTTTTACCACTATTTCTTTTGTACTTAACATTGATAAACTCTGGCAATGTTCGTAAGCGTATTGCGTGCATTAGGAGTTAAGTTAATGTACCCACAGGACCGAGTTAAGCAAAGCTCCCCCCCGAGGGTGAAATTTAACGGTGTAGGGTGACTGACTACTGGGGTAAACTGCTGCTGGGCCCCTGACTGTTGGGGCTAAATGTTGGGTTAGATAGGAAAATCTAGGGTAGTCAGCAGCATCCGTAAAACTGCAGTTTATAACACGAGATCATTCAACCTCACTTTGTCAGTACTCCCCGGAGAGCATATACCAAGTTACAGATATCACGTTTTTCATAAATTAACTGGATTACAACTAGTGTAAGACTTTCCTATCATAGTTTCCATTCGTCTACTGACTGATTAAGGTTAAAAGTCTGTTATTCAAGCATGGCATGAGATCATTTAATCTCGGAACTAGAATTAATTTTTTCGTTCAACAAACCCTTCTGAATAGCTCGAATGACTGAAGATGGACAACCTTTTGCATGAACAGAAAGTGACATGCTAGACCAGTCACGAGGGTATTTTTGGATATCAATACATTTTCCCTGAAGTATCTTTTCCTATGATGGTCAAGATTCGGGAGGCAAAGGATTAATACATCAATGTTTGATTTTACATAATTTGCAACATGTTCAACTTCATGTTTTTATTTCATTGTTTGACTTTCATGCATAACTTCAGATTATACCATGCATCAAAAAGTATTCCATGAATTTAAATAGGAATTTAAGATTTGATGATAATCATCTCATGAGAGTGAGTGTTCAGCCAACGAGTTAGACTTCTCTGTTCCAAGTTTTAATTGCATTTGCATGCATGATGCTGCATTGTTTTCTTAGTCGTTAAAACCCCTACTTTTACAGCATAAAATGTGGAGCTCATTTTGAAATGATCCATTTTTCCTTATTTTTCCTTGCCGTTTCCTCACCTCATTTCTGCCTCATGTTTGCCTTGCTTTCACCTCACTTTTGCTTATCTTTTGCCTCACTTCTACCTTGGTTTTGCTCCACCTTTGCCTTCCATACCTTTGCCTTGCCTTGGCCTTCCATACCTTTACCTAGCTTTTGCCTTCCATACCTTTACCTAGCTTTTGCCTTCCATACCTTTACATAGCTTTTGCCTTCCATACCTTTGCCTAGCTTTCGCCTTCCATACCTTTACCTAGATTTTGCCTTACATACTTTTGCCTATCTTTTGCCTTACCTTTGCCTTGCCTCCACCCCCGCCGCCCCCTCATTAGGGCCAACACGGCCGTTTGTTTCATCAAGAATGCAAATCAGGGCGCAAAAATTCCCCAGTTTTCAAAAATCAGGGCCGTTGGTGGGAAAAAGTTGAGCAGCAAGTTACGGGCCTGCTTCTTATGACAATGTTGATGAATCAGTGATACGGGTCTCCACATAAATGTGAGACGCCAATTTCTTATGGCGTTTTCTGTGCAAAACGCAACTTTTCAAAATCGCACTTGGAACGGAAAAGTTTTAGCTTGTTACACGTTTTCTTTTTAGGCGAAAGAAAGAAGTTGAAATTTGCGAATGATCCATGCATAATAAGAGGAATTGAGGTTGTTACCGAATAATAAATTTTGCAGTTATGATGCTATGGTGTGAACACGAGAACAAAGGCGCCGCTTGCAAGCTTATGATGTGTATTTATTGACTAAAATTATTATTGCACTAAAATCCAAGTTCACTCCGATAATAATTCTATTCAATAACTATGATAAGCTTCCAAGTGGCCATCCTTGTTCTTGTGTTCATCATGGAACTCTGCAGAAGGCAAAACATTGACATTAATGATGTTATAGTGTATGTGGCAAAGGACAAAAATGAATTTGTTTAACTGAGTGGGAACAACATAGCGATGGAGCCAAAATTATGGGGCGTGTTGGACATGTGCGGAGATTCATATTCAGAATTGAAGCGATTAAATTATTGATCGAGAACATAGCGCAATTATTCTCAATACGAATAAATTTAAAACTGGGATTTAATGATTTTAAATTATACCAGAAGTAAGTAAGATTATGAATTCAGATTACAACACGTGTACGTTTTACCGGGCAAATACAGTGAAGTACATTTTGATACGTAATGAATATTGAGGTTATTTGTCATGTCATTCACAACTTGCGAAATCTTGTGCCGCGAGCCTGCGTTGTGTTATTTGATTCTTGGTTTTGGGTTTTAGACTACTGAATTACTTATTAAATGTTCGCAGACTCCGAGATAATATTTGCTGAAACACAAAAGCCTAGGAAATAGTAAAAGAAAATACAACTCCAGTTTTCAACTTCTACTGAAGGGCCTCTACTCTGAATGAGAAGGAATGCTACAACAGAAGTAACATGTCACTACAACAGTAGAAGATTGTTACTACAACAGAGGGAGTATGTTGTTACAACAGGAGTACGTTACAATAACAGAAAAAGCATCTCACCATAACAGAAGTGTGTTACACTCTCAATTTTTTCGATTCTCAAACCTTTCTAATTTTTTCATGTGCCTTATTCTCTCTTGCACAGATTCTATATCGCAAGTGACTGCTCCTTCAGTCATTTTAAAAGCTGAGGTAACCCGAGTGTGCATTCAAGTAACTAAATTCAAAGTGAATTAATATTGTTGCTGGAAGGTTCTCAGCACGACAGAGTGTGCAATGTTCTTATGATTGAAACATTTCCGATAATGGAGTCCTGGATTATGGCCGAGAACCCTGACCGCATAGAAGTGCGCATTGTGAGCTCTTGTACAGGTGGAGCAGCACTGCTTACACGCGTAACAGTGTTCTACGATGTTCTCATGTGCGAAAACTTTCTGGCCGCTGCCATTTACGATTAGCGGCGTGGGACGATTTTTTGCGTGCTTGCTAAATTTGTAAAATTTACCTATGGAAACATGATTGCGAACCTTTAACGCCCAGTGCTAATCCCTTCCTATCTACATATTAGAAAAATGAAGCTTATTTACCTGATAAATTTCATAACCATTCAATTTGGCGTATATGATAAACGGCAATTGAATTCGTAAACACAGTTTACAATTACATAAGAGCAAGGTTTTTTCTCTCTGAAGGCTTCAAAAAATACCTCAAGTAAGCGGAGAACAATAGTAGCACTCATACGCGAAAAAAATATTGGTACGCGGGGACCCAGNGCGGCCTGTACGAGCCCTCGGCTGGGAGGTGGACTGCAGCCAGCGGCCTGTACGAGCCCTCGGCTGGGAGGTGGACTGCAGCCAGCGGCCTGTACGAGCCCTCGGCTGGGAGGTGCCTCACTGAACTGAAGATTCTTTTCCGCCCTGTTGACGAGAAAGCTTCAATGAGTGTGCCTGTATGAGTGTGTGCGTGTATGGGTGTGTCCCTGTGTGTCTGTGTGAATGTGTATGTATGAGTTCATGTGTGTGTGTGAGTGTGTGTGCGTGTATGAGTGTGTGTATGTGTGCTCGTGTGTACATATGTAGTATGCATCATGTCTGTCTCGTGAATTGCAAGTACCGTCTGTTCAGAGCCAGCTGCTGAGGACAGGAGGGCCAGGTTAGCGAGAGCTTATTTAACAAAAAGGTCTGTATTGAAATGAAGTTGGAATGTTTAATGCTCCTACACAATACTTGTGCCTTGTGGCCTCGCTCCATGTATGGATTATGGAGTATATCTTGGACAGGGGACCTCAGATCATTCCTGCTGTCAGTGCCGTGCACTACTGCCGTGCATTACTGCCGTGCATTACTGCCGTGCACTACTGCCGTGCACTACTGCCGTGCGTTCTCCTTATCTCCATTTTAGCTGCGAAATATCAGAAATTTGACCAATTAGTTCCAATGACGTTACGAGATGGGATACTACTTGCGTAAAGATGTATTTCCTCAAGGTTTTTTGTTCTGTTATAAATCTATTAAAAGTCACTTGAAGATTCTATCCGATCAACACGCCAAACAAGCTTCAACTTATATTGAATGTTAGGTTTGAAGCATTAATGATCAACTTGATACTTTAGGTCCTTTGGTGACATATAATGGCTTCAGAACTGAGTTCAACTATTTTTTCCAGCATAACTTATGGGTTCGTTACCCAGTCAAGCCCTTTTCCATTATTTCTCAGGCCAAAAAACAATACATTAAAATTTGATTGATTATACAGTTCTACCCAAAAAAGCAAGGGCTCCAACTCAATAAGAAATGATGTCTCCATTAGGGGTTTCTTGCATGCCGAGGCTCCATATCACATCACCGGCCGACGCCTGTCTCGACCCGATGTCTCCACCGTGACTGCACACTGACGGGCTTATCGAGTTCCCTTGATAAAAGACCCGTGAATATATCAAAGAGCCAATTTAAACTGACGCGATGACGGAGCTTCAAACCTTAAATTGGGAGCTTCATCTGACGTGCACCCATGCATCCCAAATAGGTGACATGTGCACCCATGACCGCACGCTGTTAAAAAATGCTGACGTCTTCAAGAGAGTTCTGTTGCTCCGCTTGCGTGCCCCGAGATCGTCACGTGGTTAGAGCGAATTAAAATTCGAGTCAGGGCTGCATTTGTGGCACCAGACGGCGCCAGGTGACGATTGTTATTGATTGGCGGCACTGAAGCGGACGTGCCCCGCGCCCCCTCCCCGGCTGGTCCTGGTGTGTCTGGTGTTGAGTCTGGTGTGCCTGGTGTTGAGTCTGG
>VOMN01135058.1:0-12647 GCA_014899125.1 Orchestia grillus | reverse complement strand
ACCTAGCAAGGCCTTGCTGACTCAGTCGAATAGTGCTTCTCCTCGGCTTTCCCCTCGACCTTCCCCTCGACATTCCCCTCGACTTTCCCTCGGCATTTCCCTCGGCATTTCCCTCAACCTTCCCCTCTGCATTCACCTCTACCTTTCTCTCAGCCTTCCTTGCGATCTTCCCTTCGGGATTCCCCTCGACCCTCTCCTCTGCATTCCCCTTTACCTTCCCCTCGGCATTTCCCTCGGCCGTCCCCTCGGCCTTCCTTTTGATCTTTCCCTCGGCATTCCCCTTGCCATTTCATTTCATTTTTATGGTCACATGGTATAGAATTTCATGTTAATATGGTTGTGAATTTTATGGTTACGTGGTCATGGATTTCATGGCCCCTTGTTCATGGATTTATAATCACATTGTCTTGGATTTTTCAGTCTCTTCAGCNTTTATTAAATAATAGATTTAGCTTCACTTGGATCACAATAATTAACGGCCCAATGATCGGTATCCTATCTACGATACCGCTGTATAACAGACCCGCTTGCTATAATGTTCTCTATGGTAGCCCGTGAAAAGTGTTATGGAGGAAACAATTATATGTATCTATAAATAGACGAGTGCTTATGTTGAAATAGCGGGAATACTCTTTTATGATCTGGCTTTTATGATCGCGTTGAACGAAGTCATGAGTGGAGTGGTATGTCATAACATCATAAACTAAGTGGTGGGCACACTTACCGTAACATCTGCGACTGTGGCGGCCTCCTTAGTATTTACTCTCCCCCATGACAGCATGCTTATCACTCCGGATGTTCTGTTAACCGACCTCTATGGGTCACCCTTCGAAGTACGAGTCGATCGAGCTAGGCTCGTAAAACTGAAACTGTTTCTGCCAAAATGAACTGGAACCCTCATCTCTCTTATTGGCTTGCGATAGCTAACTTTCCAATGAATATCGTTAGTTCGGCTCCGAGGGCAGATCCAAAAAGTCGTCTGTTTGCTCCTCGCTCCCTCATCCGGTTATTAGCTTCCCACCCGGTCACTCACGCGATCGCTTCTCTCATCTATCGTCTCTAAGAGGCCAAAGAAAGACGAAGGCCTCAATTCCCTGGTGAAATTAATTTTATTCCGGACCATGAGTCACTGCTAATTTCGCTCCAGATACTGGCCTTCTTGGTAGCAATGTAGAGCTCTAGGTACTCTGAAATATGCTGGTGAGCTAACAGAATCAATGCTGATTTATAAGCAATGTTTTACTGTCGCACACAGTTTACCTGTTCTCAAGAACCATGCTTTCGTGACCGGTGTCCGAGATATCTTTTCTGAGTGCATAAATGCTCCCATAGTTTACATTTGAAAGGTTTGCCTACCGAATGTTTCACGAGCCGGTGTGTATTCGAACCAGCTTTATAAACACATGAAAACTCGCATAATTCACATTTGAACGGGTTCTCAAGTAGAATGTCTCAGGCGCTGGTGTGCTCTCAGCTGACTTCTCCACGAACATGAATAATTGCATAAATCACATACGAACGGTTTTCCGATCCCATGTTTTCCAAGCTGGTGTGCTTTCAGTCTCTCTTTCCGAGTGGCTGAAAACTTGCATAATTCACATTTGAACGGTTCTCCGATCCCATATTTTCCAAGCTGGTGTTGTCTCAGATTCTCTTTCCGAGTACATGAATACTCGCATAACCCACATTTCAATGGTTCTCCGACTACATGTTTTGCAAGCTGATGTGGTTTCAAATCGGTTTTCCTGACGCTTGTATACTCGCATAATTCACATTTGAACGGTTCTCCGATTCCATGTTTTACAAATAGATGATTTTTCAGACTCTGTGTGCACATGAATACTCGTATAAATCACATTTGAACGGTTCTCCGATTCCGTGTTTTAGAAGTTGGTGTGGTTTTAAATCGGTTTTCTTGGCGCATGTATACTCGCATGAATCACATTTGAACGGTTCTCCGATTCAATGTTTTACAAGTTGGTGTGCTTTCCGATTCCTTTTCCAAGCACACGAATACTCGCATAACTCACATTTGAACGGTTCTCCGACTCCATGTTCTGTAAGTTGATGTGCTTTCAGAGACACTTTCTGCGCACATGAATACTCTCATAACTCACATTTGAACAGTTCTCCAAATCCATGTTGTCCAAGTTGGTGTGCTTTCAGATACACTTTCCGAGTACATGAATACTCGCATAACTCACATTTGAACAGTTCTCCGATTCCATGTTTTGCAAGCCGATGTAGTTTCAAATCGATTTTCTTGCTGCATGTATACTCACACGAATCACATTTGAACGGTTCTCCGATTCTATGTTTTACACGTAGGTGTGCTTTCAGGCTCGGCTTTTGTGAACACGAATACTCGCATAACCCACATTTGAACTGTTCTCCAATTCCATGTTTTAAAAGTTCGTATGCTTTTAGACAGTCTTTCCGAACACACGAATACTCACATAACTCACATTTGAAAGGTTCTCCGATTCCGTGGTTTATAAATTGGTGTTTTTTCAGACGCAGTTTCCTAGTACATGAATACTCGCATAACCCACATATGAACGGTTCTCGAATGCTAGGTTTTGCACGATCGTGATATTTTAACTTTTTAGCCTTTAGAGCGGAATGTCGACAAGCTTCACGTTTTGACTTTTTTCCTCTTTCACTGCGCCAATCATTATCACAATTCCCTGAGAGGAAAACGTCACGAGCGACATCTTGCAGTCCTAACTCTTTGGATGAAGAATTTGATTTTCGTATTTTTCGGTTCGCTTTATCAAGTAATTCGGCTTTTCTGGGCTTCCCAACCGACATCGCGTCTTCAGAAGAACGTTCAAGGAAGAAGATATCAACTCCCTGAAATGAAAAATAGGCATTATTGCATGTCGAGGTGCTAAATCGTGATTAGTGACACATTTTTACAAATTAAACATCAGTTTTGAATTTAAAGAGCAAATGTCTTACCAAATGTTTACCTTATGAATCATTTAGTAATGTCGACCTGAACGTAGTAAATAGAAAATAACGTTTGTACAACAACCGTATAATTGAAGTGATACATTCGTGTTCATTCGCGATGCGTATCCGTTGAGGAAATAACTATTGCCCCATGGGACGGCTGATTTTTGAAGTGTGCATTAAGACTTTTAGGTAAAGGTAAATGAGGCAGAAAATCACGTGATATTTACCGTGATATCCCTTCTTAATGACTTCAATCCGTGTAAGCATGCTTTTGAAGAAAATTTCATTTATTCAACAGCTTGCTAAACCATTCATATTAAATAGGCATCTTGAGTGGCTCTAAATGGGGCGATTTATTCATCTAACATCGTGCTTATTCATTGCCCCTAAAATTTTNTGCGAATGAAAAGCAACCCTAAACATGAAGTGTGTTTGGATGCTTCACTATGCGGATAACACAGGCTTCATGATACCTTTCCCCCTTTCATCATAAAACATGTTATTCTTGACCCTCTCAATATGTGAAATGAAGCCCAAAACACTATTCCAAGTTTGCACAGACCATTTTCTGTACTTCTTTAGGGAAATGAAGTCAATCTTGAAATTATTTTTGTTCAGAAGAGGCTTTTTCGCCGCTATCCAAGACTTGAGGCTCTTTTCAAAAAAATCGTCAGCGCACTACATGAGTTTTTTCCTTTCTTCGGCAAGCTAAGGAGTTGTCACTGCGTAATTCTTCAGTCAAGACCCAACTAGAGCCGATCTTTGTGGTCAAAGGACACTATTGGACGTCCAGACGACGTTTCCATTTTACAATTATCGGCATTTTTACCTGTTTTAAAAATTAATAAACAGAGACTCTAGAAGCGAATATTTTCTTTTTTCCAATCTCTTAGCACGTTGAACCCTTTTTTCGTAAAGGAACAATTACAAAACGTTGAACTTTGGGCAATGTCATCTGAAATGCAAAATTAGAAAATTACTTAGCATCAATAATAATGGCTATACCTCTAGTTCTCAATATGCCATAAAAACAGACCCAAATAGGCTTCCGGTCAAGAAATTAGTCACCAATTGATTTAGAGCTCCAGTTATTTACTGCAATTATCAATCAGTTTTTAAAGCTGTGAATGAAGTTAGGTTATATGCAAGTAGAGAACAAACCTCAGTCTTCATTTAGAGCTTACAAGGTTGACTAGGTTCTTATTGCTCCACAATGATCGGACAGAAGCAAGATGCCAGTGGACGTCAAAAAGAAGTCATTTCATTCGGTCTACCTAAAGAACACCAACTGATAGAAGTAGCAGAATTCACTTTTTCATGACAAACTATTATGAGGGTCTTCTAACAGTGGAAATCATCCGGTACACATAATTCAATGCAATATTCTAGTTGGAGGAAATCTTTAACCGAAATGGACAACCACCGTGTGTCCCATAACAGTTAACCAAAACCCCTTAGCGCCAAGGATGGAACTACAGCGAAATGCCAATGATAGCCCCTTTCCTGCTGCTTCTGAACGAACTATTCGCAGGGAAGTGCATGCAGAGTGGATACGTGAACCAAAGTGGATCGTAAACGCCTGATGTTAACTCCTGCCCAAAAGACAACTAGTTTTAAACGGTCCAAAGCAGTAGTAGTAGCACACACACATTGGACTGCAGAGGAGTTGAGAAGTGTCAAATGGTCAGAAGAACCCAATTTTGTCTGTCGTTCGCAGTCGTGTGATAACGTTCGCATTCGTGTAATAAAATTAGGAATATGATTTTTTTTTCAGGTAATAAGCCAGAAAATTGGAAACGCGCAAAACAGCGTAAATATTTCACGAATAAACCTTCTCACGGGTAAAGAGAGTTCTTCGAAGAACACCACCTAAATCCCCAAAAAAGTCAGAGTTAAGTGCAGTCTGTGGCTTCCGAAGGGAATAATTTTTTAGAAAGGTCTTCGAAAGTAAACAATAGGTCACCATAGAAATTTTTCAACACAACTACACAGTGACACATTCATCAGAGAGCTATAGGCGGGACTTCGGACTCTTGAGGGTTACGAGGGATAACAATTGGGGTAGAGGATTTGGATAAAGGATTCCGCTGGAGGCGTGACTCGGAAGTAGACTTTAGGAAACGAATCCCAAATTCACGAATGGGAGAGCGACCATCCGATACATCGGCGTAGCTATTTCAAAGGGAAAGATTTGCGTTCGAAGATCGGGGGTTCGATTTGGGCTACGGGAGGAAGAAAGGCTGCGACGCAGCGCAAGGCGCGCCCTTAGGGCGCAAGGCCCGCACTTTAAAAGGTCTTTAGAACTTGTATTCGAAGACCACTGTAATACCTATAGACTCCGCCGTTGGGTGCGGCTTAACATACCAACACATTACAATAACTTCGATCGCCACAGAGTAACTTCCGAATCATCACAGCAATTCGAGAGGAGCAGTAATCAATACCGTACAAATCCACCAAATACTGGAGAAGCATGGAGCATCGCCGCAGTAAGATCAGGTGTCAGAACACCTTGTTTGAGAGATTATAAACATGAAACATCAGCAGCCACCGGTACTCAGCAGATTCAGCCTTCAGCTTGCTGGTGCCACATGGGCATCGCACTACGCAGAAGTCAGCAATTAGGGCACATCAGTGTACTGAGCAGCCGTCAATGCAGGTGCGCGAGTGATTCACAGAAGTGCGATTGCAAATGTGTTAAAGCTCGAGGTAAATTGTATTGTTTCTTTTTGTACAGTTTAATGCGATATCTGCGGCATTCAATTTTTATAACTTTACCAGCGATTCATTTATCGTGACCTGCTGACTCATGTCATCTACCAACATCTCTAATCACTCGCTAAATACGTATGCGCGTTCCCTGTGTTCTTTATTTTTGCAAAACTTGATTTTCCCGTGATATCATTACAATAGTGAATGTGTTTTGATTTAAACTGTTTTTTATCCCCTTCTTCCGTGGGTCAATAGGTGCACTCATATAAGCATGCGAGAGATATGAAGCGACCTCTCAAACCTTGACGAACGCAGAATATGAGTTCCGTCACAGTCGTGTTCATTGAAGACCGTATGTAGCCTTTAACGAAGCCTGCGTACACGTGGTGATACAAGAGAGAGGAGGGTCTGTCATGTTCTGCGGCTGTTTCAATTACACTGAAGTGAGTTCTTTAGTTAAGGTATCTGTCAAACTGAACTAGAATTGCTACAATGAGCTGCTAGATAACTACCTTAAGCGATTTGTACACTATCTGAATGAAGAAATGCACCTTGCATTGCCTATCTTCCTAGATGACAACTGCGGGTCCATCGGATTACCACTGTCATTAAATGACATTAAAATCATTCAGGATGCAACAGGCAGCTAGGAAATCAGTAAAACAAGATGTGATGTCAGATGGTAGGACAAAAAGAAATGTGATAATGGCATAATTGAGGGAATTAGGATTAGGTGTGTGACGGACTTTTTCATTGTTCTTCAATAAATTCACTTACTGAAATTAATGGAAGAGGGTTGAAAGCATAAGAAAGCGAATTAGCATCACACGAAATATGAATTTAAATACTCGTGAAAAACGAAAGAGTCTCGCAAGAAATAGGTGTATGTAACTGAGAATTGTGCGATGAAAAAAGCACAAAAAGTACTAACTGATCAACGTAAGAACATGTTTCACAAAGTTTTCTGCACAACGTCCTCTAAATTTATGCGAAAGTGCTCGGTATAAGGCTGAAAAAGAGAGCTCTTCAAAATGCTGGCAATCGATCACCTATTATCGGTTTACCTATTTATTATTTTCATTGCATGTGTATTTAGTCTACAAAGAATTCTGATACCTCAAAATGCACTTTCATAAACTTCTGTAAGGATTCACTCTAGCATTGTCGCACTCTAGACCACTGGTACTTGTCAGTGCTATTAGAGCAAAACCTTAGAATTGCAACAAAAAAGTTGTTCTGTGTCCAGGAGAGCGTTTCGACGCAATATAACTTGTTTATGCACACGAATTTGCATAACATGTCGAACAAACACCAGCCGACTTCAAATGCACAATCCGATTCCATGTACTCTCAAACGACTGCTAAATGAATACTAGCTTAATGTTATATCAAAATATAACCGATTTCCCGATCGTCATTTTCGATGCGCTACACTCGATTCAAGTAAATCTGTTTGGGGTGATTTAATCGAAACTAGTTTATAGTTTCGTTTATCTTCATGGTGAACCCTGGATACACATTACGATATACCTACCAAATTCCAAAAAAACTATTCCTATCAAGAATTCATGCGTGAACAAAGTTCAATTTTCATATTACACAGGAATAACACAAATAACGGCCTCAAAACGATGTACGCAAAAGTTAGATTTCTTCACCTGAGTTAGTTGGTGCCAATCAATGGGCTCCTCCTTGATGGTGATCTGCTCCATTTCACTGTCGAGCACTTCACATTCGACGAGAATAATTGATGATGTCTCTTTAGTCGGATGCGGCCCATCATGTCAAAAAATGATGAAAACAAATGAAAAGTTAATTCATACCCTGTAAAATAGTGATAAGTATCAATTCGTCCCTCTAAAATGATTGAAACGCGCAATTATACTATGTATTCATTTGTGCAACACTGCAACAAAATAGGTTAAAGACAGGTAATTTCAATTCAATATTGAAGTAACCATGAAAATAAAGATTCAAAAGATGCACAATACATACCAAGTGACAGGGCTTCCTGTTTCATCAAGTCATCCATGCAGCGAAGCCTCTGAACTTCACTGCCACTCAATTCGCCCACCACATCCACAGCGCTGGTCATGCAGACTTGGTCGTCCTCAGGCTGCTGGCGAGTGGTGAAATTAAATCCCACACATTTCTAACTCCTGAAAATGTATCTATAACATCATCCGAATAGAGTTGCACAAAAATTTAATAACATAGCACACTCGCTCAGCCGTTTCATCTTTACAAGGATACATCATTACCCAAAAAATCGTTGATAAAATAAAGCGTTGATAAAATAAAATCGAGGTAAATAGTATTGGTAACGAAATACATGTTTTAGCCCACATTTTCGAGTTGCAAAGGTTAGCCAAAAAGAAATTTAATATATGATTAATATTTCGAATACAAGACAATTTCCCTGACCCATTCAACTCGTGAAGCTCTCTCTGCAATGCTTAATAAGTTCCCCTAATAAAAAATTAGGCACCTGTTGTTTTTTGTAGATCTGTCATGGAGAAGAAAGGAGGTCTGTCATGTTCAGGTGACGTTTCAGCTACACAGAAGTGGGTCCTTTAGTAGAAGTATCCATCAATCTGAACCATCACTGCTATATTGAGTTTCTAGATGACCAAGGTTTGCCATTTGCATAATTTGTATATGAAAAAAGGTCCGTAGCTTTCCTATATTGCAGGATGACAACTGCGGAGTACATCGGGCTTGAACTGTCATTAATAGGCAAGACAGTATTCTGGATTTGCCAGGTAATTATATTGGTCAGCTAAGGTCCCCAAACATGAACCAACCAGAAAATTTGTCTGGCTATCTAGAACGAAAAATTACATGTTGAGAAGATCATCCTCGTATTGTGGCCGCACTACAAGATCAGTTGATGCAAGAGTGGTTTAAAATCAATCAGGTATACAATAAGACACTTCTATACTCAATGCCGCGTAGAATCACTATAACTATTCGTGCTCGTGAAGGTTTATTATCAGATTAGTAACAAGTGACTATTTTTTTTGTCCGGGGAGCTAATCAAATATGCAATATAACCTTTTCTAGCTCACTCATATACAATTAAACAATTTATGCTAAGTTGACGATGAACTTGTTAAACATGCATGGCCATACCTACAACTCTTACAACTATACATGAATTTAGGCAATGAATGAATAATATTATTTTCGTTTCAGTCAGTTCACACAATAGAATATTTCTCCCTGAGAAGGAACAGCATGAGGCGAATTTGGCACAAGCACCGAAAACTACACACAATGCAAAGAGTTCAAAGACGATGGTGAATTCATCCTGAACATGTAGAATGACTATAATAACATTACTGGTGGAAAGCTTCTTATTCACATGAAATTTACTTCAAAGAGAGCTAAGAGAAAGGCTCATTTAGCAAGGACTAATGAAAACATGCAATTTAGATATGAGGTGTGTTCACACACAGGATCTCTAGTGTATAGAAACAGCAAGTTAACAAACCATAAAAAGACAAGAAATCAAAAATAGCAAATAAGGTGTAAAAATTTATATGGGCAGAGTGGACAAAGAGGATAGACGTACTGAAGGCTTATCTATGCTAAAATAACATCACAGTACCACCCCAGGGGACTCGTCTTTTACGACTACATTACGTCTACATTGTACGTAACAAAAAATGTAGGAGAGGGGCTGAAAAGTAAGATGAATTTAACCGAAGCAATTTAAATCAAGTTAAAACAAGGTTAACCATGTCAGAACACATGAAGATAGAACACTAAATTATCTTGATTTCAGTTCCTTTCAGTCCGTTACACACTTACTATTGTACAGAATAGACCTGTTAAAGTAGCTCCTTACGGAAGAATGAAAATAATCATTTTGAGACGAGATCGAATATCAAATTTTTGGGGAAATTCGAATGGAATGGGATGCACATCATCGAGGCTTTATAAAAAGTTTACGGTATTGCTGCTACATAGAAAACTGTTTTTTAGAGTAAATTTACCGATTCAAAGATGGGAGAAACGATCTTGAGGACGACCATAGCAGTGGGAGATTAGGAACATCAGAAGATGGCCAAAAGTAAATACGGCGGAGATGGATTCAAGTTTATTCGAACATACTATGATTCATTTCGCAAATTAGCGAAAGCTTCTCTGGACATCCTTTTCTGCAAGCCCTACGATATAATTCCAAAGTTTCTGCGGTTCAAGTTCTATAAGAAATCACTTCACACTTCCTCACTCCTACAAGTCATGGCAAAAAATGTTATTGATTAACGAGTTGATTGAAAAACAAGATAAGTGCTGTGCGTGACCTAACCGCTAGAGTGGATATTGCTGAAACTGAAATTCGAGCCTATATCACCCGGTTTGACGCTTGCTGCATTCGTGGTCTTCGGTGGTCGGAAGATAAGACTTTCAAGGCGGCTACCCTCATGACGCACAGCAAGAAGCTTGAAGACATCGGCGTTAGAGGTAAATTTGCCCTTGCGACTCAGACAAGGTCATTTTCAACAATAGTGCAATAGCTCTACGACATCATCCAATTTTTATTCGCAATTGGCCTTGATTTTTGCTTGCCTGTTTTCAAACTAGATTTAAATTCTATAAGTATTTTTCGTCATTTGAAAAACTTGCCAACGCCAGTAAAAACTTAAATCGCGCAGATCGAACGGGTTCGTTACGTTCGTTAGCTTTTCGTTATTTTCACAATTTTAAACCACACATTTTTTTGGCTATCTTTCGAAAAAAAGATTTCTCTATTCTCAAAGAGTTGGGCCAAAACGATTCTAGTTTTATGTAAGTCCGAAGAAGGACGAGGCACTGTAATTCTTAACAATAAATTATACACTACAAAAAGTCCATCCATAATTTTCCATGTACCAAAATTGAGAGCTACCAAGTTAGAGCTATTTTCGTTTCTTCAGTTTTAAGTTCAAAATTAATGCGATTAGAACACAATTGAATCGGGGTTGTGTTTGCTCTAGCTTCAATGATTTACATGCCAAATTTACTTGCTTGCGAACTTTCGTTTCGAGTAACGGGTTTCCCTTAATCTTGTCAATACTGGTATTAATAGGTTTCTAGCTAAGAAATATTCAGGTTCTAATGAAGTTACTAAAGAACTACAGCGTGTATATTGTGCTTTTCCGTATTTTGGTTATCTTTTTGAGAAATTGTTGCCAGATTTAGAAATTTATTATAAACGTCATTTTCCAACTGTGTCAATTCTGTCTCATTCTTATTTATTCTCAAAAAAATGGACCATTTCGCTACAAAGATGTGCTTCCTAAATCAATACGGGCATCCGTTGTTTAAGTTAAGTAGTGTAGTGTACATCAGGATATGTCGGTATGACGACTTAGCCATTCTACGTAGGATTGTCCTGCATTGAGAATCAGCTTTCGTAGTGGGAGACCTCTTACGCAACCCGGTCATTCATCTGTTCGCTTTCATCGTGAGCAGTACAGTACGCCTGCAGCAGAAGACAATTTTGAAATTTTACGTACTGCTTCTAGTAATTTAGATCTAAAAAATTTAGAATCCTTATGCATAGCCAAAGATAAACCTATTTTAGATAATACGAGTAGCTCATTTCCGTCATAAGTTTTTGCATGAAATTTATAGGTCTCAATTTTTCTTCTTATGATATTTTGTTTAAAATTTTTCAGAATTAACTTACTGAGGGTGGAACAGGTCTCTGAAACGTTTATATTTGACATTTTGTGTTTTTAATTTCTGTCGCATAAAGTTCCTGTGCTAATTAAGCTTCTATTATAATGACAAATGCTTTCACTGAGTGCGGTTGTCTTAGCCTTTAAGTTCAAATTTCTTCAAGGCTGCTAAAAATTTAGTTAAAGAAAATAAAAAAATAACAGGTTCTCAGCTATTTTTCAAGACATTTCATATAGCTTGGCAATTTCTATTCTACACGATAATATTGGGATTGAGCATGCTTTCAGCGCGATGAGTCCCAAAACCATTGCGTCTTTTACACTTGAACCTCGTATGATTTTACCTCGACAATATTGTACAAAATTGAAGATGACATAATTTTTGGCCAAAAACATCACCGTATATGAAACCTGGATCTCCTAGTATGACCGGGAATCCAAACAGTAGTCAAACCGTGGCTCTCACGTGGACCTTCGGAGCCAATCAAGTTCAAATCGCATAAGTTGTCCATTTTCTACGATTCAGATGAGGTAATACTAATAGATTAGCTTGAAGAACAAAGAACTGCAGCACGAGCTTGCTTACTATGGTAATGTTCCGAAGAGGTTGAAAAATGCATTAATCAAAACACGAAAATGAAACAAAAATACGCTACAAAAATTTCCACCAACTTTTTCATTCCCCTTCGCACATTGGGACAAATGGTCTTTCTTAACTTAACTGACAATGTTGGTTGTTAGACGGTTGAAGGAAGATAAAACAGCGCTTCCTCACTTGAAAGTATTTTTCATAAGTTTTAATATAGAAAACTTTCTCGCAATTACTAGTTGATGAACCAGCTCATTGAAGTCTTTACTTCTTCCAGAAAAAAAAAGTTTTTTCTACATTTGTTTAAATAATTTGCTGCCCATCTGAGATTGTATAAAAAAAATTACAGTCAAGTGGGAACGTTTTATTCTCACAGTTTGAACATAACGTACGTTAGGCCTTTCAATTTTGTCCTCCAAATAGATTGAAAGTGCGAATACTCGCACAATTCATTTAAATTAGCTTTTGGGGAATAGAGATGAAGGTTTATAAATGTTTCAATTTTTGTCATAATGAACACTAATCTCATACATAATTTTGTACTAATGATAAGATTTTTCTCTTTCAGAACATTCGTTCCAAATGTGTCTGCGTAGCATTTATTCTCTCTGAATTTGATATGAGACTTTGATCTGCAATTGCCCTCAACTTCTGTAGCCAGCCAATGGTCTAAATCAGGGGTCACCAAACTACGGCCCGCGGGTCGAATCCGGCCCGCG
>VOMN01135053.1:0-45483 GCA_014899125.1 Orchestia grillus | reverse complement strand
AAATAATTATTATATTAAGAGAAGTTTAAGACTTCATTCACAGGAACAAATAAGAGACTTTATAGAACTTAATTAATTCGAAAACATTTTACTACAACGGCCTAAACGGGGCATAGTCGCCTTCAACTGTACATAGTAGCTAGAACGAACGAGCGATTTGAGATCAATTTCACGTGGAGAGTTGAAAACTAAAAGTAGCCATCATAACGCAAAGAAAGGGGCATAAAAGATATCAAATTCATTGAATTAAATTATTCCTCGTGCATACGACGAGTCTACACTCAAAGGCACATGGTCTACTGGATGAGACTGCGAGTTTCTTTTATGTCACCGATTTTTCACCACAGTTCTATGCAAAACGTTATGTTATGAAGTACTTTGCAAACACGGCGGAAGGAAACCTTGAATTCCTTGGAAATATAAAGAGCAACAAGTTCCAGGTTACACTGGTGTGCCGCTTTTCATAAATTCGAGTTTGTGAAGCAGTCCACCCGAAGTATCAAACTCAGGCCTCCTAAACCGACGGCAAGCACGCTACTACTTTGGCCCCTGAGCCGTCACACTAACAAGCACATGCAGATGGAATGAAACCAGATCTGAACACTGCAGTAGGTTTGCCACGGCATTCACTGTGAAGACTTTCCAGCAGCAGAAAATTGTGTGCCTACACTGAAAAGTCACCAGTAAGTACGGAAAACAAATAAGACGAAAAATAAATCGGTACAAACGGAGTCATTAAGCACAGAAACTACATCTATCTGTAGATTAAATTTGTATATGTTAGAAGCGGAAAATTTCTGAACTAAAATACTTATGAAAGCTTTAAGATCGTAAAATAAGGTTCGCAAAATATTAAAACTTTTCATTACTAGCGATTTAACTACTAAAATTAAAGAGATCTCACTTTCTCGCCGATTTCAGTCTTGTCACCACCGGGCAAGATGGAGAGATCGGGTAGCAGGGCACAGGCGTCGAGGACATTCTGGTACATCTTCTCGTCAAACTCGGCGCCGAAGAGAATGTTGTCCCTCAGGGTGCAGTTCTGGATCCACGCTTGCTGCGGTACGTAGGCAATGCGACCCTGAAAATAGATCACAAATGAACAAATGTTTCTCAGCTTTAGTATTCATGATGGCCGTATTTCAGGCATACCGAACAGGTCTGACAAGCAAGACGTGGTGCCGTGTGTAGGTCACCGAACGTAGTTCCTATAGTACACACACACTTATTAACGAGGCCCTCGCTGTCACACAGCACTTACGCACAGGTACTCTAATAGAAATTTTAAGCTGTAGGAAAAAGATAAATAAAATAACTGAAATTGCTACCAATACTGCCACCTGTACTCAGTGTCACTACTTCAACAATTATTTCTTATTATTTTTTTAACCCCTTGGCCTTCGCAGGGGAGAAATTGAAAGGTGTACAGAGGAGTAACAGACGCACTCGAAGTCACTAGCCTCCACGCAGACATCAGAGCGTTGGTTTGAATACAGAAAAGTGGCCATTTTCAAAACTATGAGGACCCCATGATTTATTTCGCTCTACATTACCAGCAACATCGACTCGTAAATAACATTAACGCTTCTATTGTTGACGAGTTCTTTCATTTCACTACAAAGTTTTCTTTTATAAAAAGTCAATGCACTACACTGAAGCTACTTATGAAGACGGCACTACCACAGGTATAGACTATTCATAGAAACATAAATTTGGACGTAATTTGAAAAGTATGTATAAATATTGCTGCGTTTTCACCTTCCATGCGTCCGAAGTTCTAGCCCAACCTCGAATCAGTAATTTAGAATGCTGAGGATTTGTATCCCAGGATTTAACAAGACGATTTTCGAATGAGTGTATGGTGCCAGCAGAGTCGTTTTCCAGTGGCTGGTTACAGATTCTGATAATTTTATTTTAAAAAATCAGGGCCTAAAGTGCTTTGAATTCAAAACTTTTCTTACAAATTAAAGTCATTATTTCTGGCACGCACGTGATGGTTTTTTTAGAAGAGTACGTCCACGTACGGAACTCGTTTTTTAACAGGAATGTATGACTTGGCCAACTTACCTCTCGCTAACTCTTGTGTTAAAACTTTTAAATTAACACTCAAATAGCTCGAAGCAGGAAAAAATCCTAACTTCTATTCGTTTAGGTTTATATTCATTAAAATAACACTATCAACGAAAACCATCGTTAATTCAACAAGGACTAGGCACCGCGTTCTTTTTAATCAATAGTGTGATAGTGCATTTCATATGGATGTATATTATGGCGCTCGTCATTATCTTTCGAATCTCATTCAAACTTAATCTATCTCAAACATACCTAGTCTTTGACGTCACGAGAATTTCTACTAGAAATTTAGTAGTAAACTATGTCTCAAAATAGTTCCCCCATACGGAACAGGAAAGCACATTTCTCAGCCCTTGCTACCGTCACTCCGGTTAGCTCTGCCACTACTACACACCGTCGCTCTCTGGGCTCCTAGTAGAACGGGATTGAGGCGTTCGAAATGTCAAGACAGATACCCAGCGTTGCTTCACAGCGTGCACATCGTATGAACAATAATGAGGACACAGAGTCTGGTGGCGCAATGTATATTCACAATAGTATTGCTCCCTCTACATAAATATTTCAGCTTGAGTACATCGATCACCACAGTATCAACTTTATCGCTGTGTACTTTATTCATTTCACGTGCTCTCTACCGTGAACATTAATTCAGCCAGCATTTTCACAGCTTATTTGGGCATCATCTTGATAGTCCGAGCACATTACCTGCACATTAACTTTGCCGGACTTCTTCTCCATGTCCCCGAGAAGGGCAGAGCAGAGCGATGTTTTGCCAGCGCCCACAGTGCCGACGACTGCCACCAGGGCGCCGGGCTTCACCGTCAGGTTCACACCCTTCAAAATGTCGTTGTCGTCCTTGTCATGGCCCCAGGCGAACGTGCCATTTGTCACTTCTATCACGGATCCTGTAACCGCGCACACACTCACCAGGTGAGCTTCAACTCAAATGAGCAAACGAGCAGTCCACCAAGCTAGCTTCGTCTCACACAAGACCCCACAATAATGAAATCGAACAGCACAAAGTCCATGTCTTCACTGGTCATTGAGTGAAACTTGACGGTAAATAGGGAATGTACTGACTAGGGTCGAGTGGACGCTGGGTACCTAAACAAAAGATCATCCCTGCTCCGGGAACGGGTTTTGTAAGCTTTGGTCTTCAATTTGCGCATAAAACAAGCTCAAGGGTGGTGAGAAACATGACAGAGGAACCCTGTCGCAAGAAATTGAACCATAGGTAATAAAAAAATTGGAATTCATAATAGTTAAAGCAATTTATCGAGTACAACAAAAATTTTGATAAAAATACGTTTATTAGTGTTAAGCTACACGAGTTCAAGTTCAAATCTTCGAAGTATTGACCCCGCCAATTACGCATCACTTGAGATGTGGCCAGGCAGATGTCGGCAACAAGCAGACGGTAAGTGGACTGATAATTTGGAAGGGTGGATTGACGGAGACAAACTAGGAGGCAGAGAAACGTTTGCGGCTATGGCAATTGGGTACAAGATTAGATTAGATTATTAATTAGTTTAAAGGCTCCTACCCACATGAAATGCGATCCAAAGCTGAAATAAGGGCCCATTTAGTACAAACCTCAATAAACGTAGAATATATACACAGGTGTGTTCCCATACAAGATTCGCTGCGAACAGAAGCAGCAAATTAAGAAAGAAGAGGATGAGAAGATTAGGAATTATCAGAGAAGAGAGCACTTAAGCTATAGGTCCAGAATGCCTGACTATAGTTGAGGTAACCTAACAGTGTCCCTCTGGGGACGTCAGTCCCCAGAGCATGGAATAAACAAACCTAACTTAACCCTATTGCCTACCGAGGCCTATCCTAGGGCCCTTGCGGGGAATCGGATGCCAGAGATCGAAACAAATGAAGAACGCTAGCGGAATTTCACAGGTTTATTCATAAACACAAAAATATCGTTTGTAATCCAATGTTAGCTTCTCTCTAGACACGAAAGTCAATCTAACAATTTTCATATCCCTTCACTTAAGAGGTCTCATCAAAACACACAATTTTTATCTTTGGCCCAGCTTTCGGCTGGATTTGCTCCAACCGCGATCAGGGAACGAGTACATGTATATTCCGTCTCGTAATGCCGGTGAGAACGGGTGTTTGTTCCAAGCCCAGAGCACTAAAAAATTCTCTTCGTATTGTTATTTCTAAGGGTATAGTATAGATATATACAAAATGATGTAGATAGAATTTAGATGCATAGACACTCACCTGGATTTGGTTCCCTGGAGACGGCGCTGGGGTCCAGCTCGTCCAGGTTGAGGAATTTGTTGAGTCGCTTCAGGGACACGTTTGCCTGGCGCACACGAAAAAATTGAAACACAATTCGAAGCATATTTTGATAAATTTCATCAAGCGTTACTACAGCTTTTCCATTTTATTCCATCACGTATTTCAGTTTTTATTCATTGACATCATTCATGTGCTAAACACTTAGTAGTTTTTCAGATATATTTTCATATTTCAGTACTTATAATCACCGTAAATTAGTATTTAAAGAGGGTACACAGCCGCCACAAAATTACATAAGATAGGAATTTGGTATGGATAAACAAGAATCAGTTAACATAACTTAGAATGTAAAGATTTTGTATCCAAAAACAAAGAGAACGGGATCAAAGGGACGTGGAATAGTTTGAACCAAGCAGGTGAGGCATTAGGAACTCATCTGCTCGACCTCCCCCCCNCACGCACGAGATCAGCAAACTAAAAACTAAAAGCTACGCAATTCCGTAAATGCGTCACGGACTTGTCGCGGAAAATTACACCAAATTCCGTGAAACGCTTCAAAGCTACAGTCGATCTGACAGTAGAGCCTTCCTTAGAGCATGGTTATTGCGAACTTCAAGATGCAAATTTCAAATAAATTTTATATCAACGTGCTTATAAACTCGTCTAAGGTTAACCTGCACAAAACCTCTGCTTAAAAAACTGTTAACAGTAATAACTGAACACTATTATGAATTATTTTGAATAAAGACAACGGTTTCCACTGCAAGATTCCCTCACACACGGTTATCGCCTCCGTTTACGCTCTTTAAAGATATTGCTCATTATTTCGAATTAATATAGAATAGTCCGTGATGCAGTTCCGGGAACGAGCCCCACATACGAGTCGTACACCACCCACACACAGGCACATTACTTGACACGCCCACATCACACCACGCCTGCGCTTCGGTCCGCTGTCGGCAAGTCTCAGAGTCTCTACAGAAGCTGGGCAGTACAAGCTGAATAGAGAGGCAAAGCGGGCAGGAGAGGGCATAAACAATACGGGCAGGAAACGGCATAAACAATACGGGCAGGAGACGGCATAAGCAATACGGGCAGGAGACGGCATAAGCAACACGGGCATAAGAGGGCATAAGGAAGACGGGCAGAAAAGCGTATAATAAAGGTTATAATCAAGATGGGCAGTAACACTGGTGGCTAGGAGTCAATATTCAACTCCAGCGAAATAAATTTATAATTCAATAAATATGTAAAGAATGGAGTCACACAGTAGAACGTGTGCTCGTTGTAAAATAGAAAAATACTGCAGGGAATGAAAATACTAGACAAAGAATGAATAGAACAGTTAAGCGAGGAAATAAAAGACAAAAAAGGTCATGCACCAAAACAAAGAAAGTCGAAGTCAGGTGACACAATACAGTAAAAAGGCAAAATAAGACACTAATATAAAAGACAGATGAGTAAAAAGTACGGCTAAATAACGGGAACTCAAAAGCAAAAAGAATGGCAATAAAAGTTTGGAAGCACATACGGCATTTACAGAGCAAATAATGTACAAAATCACTAAATACAAATTTAAAAAGATTCAGTTCAAAATTGAAAACATTCACACTACCTTAGCATTACAACAAAAACTTGAAAAGTTGCGCAAATGCTATTCCTTAATATCACAAGTGAACAAATTAATGAAGCCAGAAAAATAAAACGTAAAGCGGAATCATTACCAAGACAAGGTGCTCATGAGTCAGACAACTAGAAGGGGCCAAACAAACAAAATATTCAAAGATACACATTCACAAAACATGCATTTGTAAAGCGTGTATTCATGTAATTCATAGCATAATTTAGCTTTCAACAACGTGTTCGTATTGAACACAACATAATATGCGCACTTTCTTTGAAGTCATTAAAGAATCGTTAGCAACGCTCATTAGGCAAGTTTCTGAGGAAGCCCCAATCAAACCTTCCACCTTTCGCATATGAAGGGGAAGTGGCGTACACAGTTATAAATTTAGTTCCCAAATTGAGTTCTAAATTTAAATTCTGAAATAAACTGAATTGTACTACAGCGCAAAGTGGTGTATACACTGACTAAATAATACTACCAATCCAGAGATGTTCAGTCAGTATACTACATTCGTTCGATATCTGTAGTTGAAGTTTATCAAGGTTTACAAACTGATAAAAATTATCAAATTACCCAGAACAATGAAATAGAAAAAAGACCATTGATAAATACCAACCTCACCCGTAACTATGAAGAAGTATTTTAAGATTTGATATGCCTACACCAGTAACATATCCTGTGGTGCTTGATGAAAAATCAGTTCAGAGTAAGCCAACTTCGTCGTCAGCAAGTACATATTGATATATATTCCCTAGAGAACAACAACTCTGCTTCAATAGGCTCAACACGTAAAACTTTTACACTCCCAAATACTGCATACGACGAATCCTTAAACTATAACAAAAAATACGTAGACTACATTATATTGTGCACAGATCTAATACCGCGTAAAAAAGGAAATAATTAGCTCAAAAGCTGATTCGTTTTCTATGGCACATTGACGGCGGCACCAACAGAAAATTGCCCACACTTGGGTATTTGGCTCCCAGCTGAGTAGGCCAACTGCGTTTCTTACTAGCTTTCTTGCGCACGGAATAGATACTCCAACGTTAGGAAGAACACACATTAAATTTCTTAATACACTCTGAGAACTTGAGCAGGTATTCGCCAAAATGAGACGACGGCGAATGCAAGCGAAGCCGTAACTTACGAAAAATTCCGATCTAACACTACAAATTCCTACCTACACGGTGCACAGTATGCATCTTCGCATGTCGGCTCTACTAGCCGTACATTGCGAGTTAGACAAGCGGAACATGCTGGTATTGGTCAAGGGACCGGAGCTCGACCCCACCCTCCCCATTCCTCCATTCGTTCTCACATAGATTCCAAATGTAACAATAAAATCTCAGATAATGACTATTCATTATTAGGTTGAGCTAATAATTCCACTGATCTTAGAATTTTAGAATCTCTTTTGATATATAAGCAAAAACCGGACCTCAGTAACATGCAAAACGGGTTGTGCGTTCACTCTTCTACAGATTCTTCTTTCTTAGGTATGCATTAGAGGTCACCAGCTCCTCCGGTTTTGATTTTTACCATATTTTGTTAGCTTCATTTGTAAGATCTGACTATGTTTTGAACACCTTTTTATATTTCTGTTTCATCGTTTTCAGACCTTTGCTGATGATATATTAAGGGCCGAAACGTCCTGTTTGAAATTTTTACGAGTATAGCGAGATGAAATTTTACATAGTGGTTTTACCCTAACGTTTTTACACGCAATTTATATTAGAATCCGCTAAAAGTAATTCAGGACCTGTACAGGGCACCTGCCAGGACAGACGGAATTAGCGTGTCCCTGCGAGGAGTGTGGGAATGGTGTCCACATCTCAGCACTTTCAAGGGCCAAGACACGCCGACATGCAATGCTATGAACATAGGCCTGTACGAAGGGAACGCCTAATGAAGTGAAACCATTACATGCAGTGTAACGTTACAAAGTATTGCAGCAGGGCATCGTACCCGAATGCAGCGCATGACTGGAGACGATAACTGGGTTCGCACTAGCAGGCTACGTTGAGGTGCAAGAAATTCAATCTCGCGATCAGGTCGCTACGCGAGCGATTTCTATTCAACCGTCTTTATAATATTTAGCTTTTTAGTTCACTAGATTACTTACTTTAATTAGAATAAAAACAAATGCTAAATAGAGTTACAAGTTCAAATTCACCAATGTAAACATAATCAATTACGTAGAAGTAAGATGTGACCTCAAATAAAGAACGTAATAAAATTTACCTTAACCTGAACTAAAATTGGAAAAAATAAAAGCATAACGCAGATGGCAATAGAGAAAACATGCTCGGACATGCGAAAGAAGCAAGCAAATAAGATTACATCACAGTTACGACAGCAACATGCATGCCATGCCAAAAAATTCTCCCACAGCAATGGTTCCAAACGGTTAATTTGCAAGACGCGCTTTCTGCCTCTTATCAGCACGCCTTCTACTGATACAGTAGGCAAAGACAAACACTTTGCATGATAAATTGCATTTTTTACTTTCCTTGAATATATGCTCTTTACAGCCTTATTTTTCCTTGTTTTCAAGCCTTGGAAATCTCCAGCTCGGAACCTTTGCATAGGAGAATTGGGGCTGGTGTTATTCAGGCCGTCGCATGCACAACGAATACCTAATAGAGTTAATAACCTCAACAAAAAATAAAAAAATAAACCTCAGAAACGAAGAGAAAAAATATCGTTAAAGATATACATACGGGTTCTTTCAAGACCTCTTGAAGTAGTCAATTACAATGGCCATGTTTCAAACAAGAAGTACTATAATATAATATAATATTTAGTGTGACTTATCAAACAAAGCTTGAAAAACAACAGAAATCGACGAACACTTCGATGCCATCGAGCTAGAAATAAAAATCTGCGACGTCTCAACGAAAAGAAAATGAATGAGTGTCAAGATCTACACTGGTTGCAATAAGGCATCTCATCGGCCGTTTTTCCAAACAACGCTGTGCGCACGTCGCGCACTCACACCAACGGCAACTAAACCATTCTTCAGGCCACAACGCACGAACAAATGCCGCACCGAGTGGAAAGGACGAAGCAAGGCAACTGGAGTAAGAAGTAATGGTCACAAGAGTTGAACTCAGTGCCAGGCACCGCCAGCACCGAAAGAAAAGAGAGAACAGCAAAAGAAATACGACAAGTGCAGACCAAGAGGAACAGAAATTAATACTGACAAGATTGGTAAGACGGGAGCCAAAAATCTTGAGAACGTTTACCTAAAAGAACAGGTAGCTGGTTGAGACAAGTCAATTTCGTGCGAGGTATGGCACCGTAAAACAGAAAGAAAAGGAAATAAAAAGATAATTAAAAGGAACACAGAGGCTAACTAAAATTGTATGAGGAAAAAACAGTGAACATCAATTTAAAACGTTCGTCAGTAGCAAAAGAAAACAAATCATGTAAGAAACATAAAAAGCAACTGAAGTTTAACTATGAAGCACGTGGGCTAGTAAATTGGAAAGACCATAAATTGTTTACTCTCCTAAGCGTCTCTGAGCACAGGATGGTAGTCCAGGAAAAAGTAAGAACTTCGTCAGTTATGTCTGTCGGAATATCAGATGAAATTTCACACTTCGCAATGTGGGGGTCTGAAGTGTTGGAAATGATGGAATGTTTAGCAGGTCAGTGTTAAAGGTGCGAGTATCGTACAAGGTAAGGGCATGAGATTTAAATTCCCCATTATCGGCACGTGAATGCGCCACAGAGAATCCAAACGTACCAACTAGCCGTTCATGTTCTGGGAAAATGCATGTGGATATTGGAAAATTTAGAATAGGTAAATATTTACGTAAAAACGTAATATTTAGGATGAGCTGCGCCAGTTATGCAAGTTCGTTCATAAATGTTGTTGCTTTTGCACTGAGCTACTGCTAGTACTAAAAAGAATTTCATAAGCAACTTACACCGCAGCAAAAGCAGGAAACGGCAGACAAATAGAGAGAAAAGATGGGAGTCAGCTTCAACTTCTCCTTTGACGCTACGTAAGCAATTCAAGAGAGAGACGGGGCCCTTCAGCGCTCACAGTTACGCAATTTCCCACTTTACAAGAGAAATAACCTAATTCTTTAAGGCAATTTCTTCTCAACTTTCTGTGAATTTTGAACTAAATTTTATAAGAAATTTTAGGAATGGTTAACAGTAGATAGATAATTCCTTCATACGGGATTCAGGTATGTTCAAATTTTCATGTGTAGGATACGTTGTCGAGATTCCTCAGCAAGAAAATATGGGGTTCGTTACCCCAAAAATGGGCACGAAGAGCGTTTGGTATCTCCGTATTTGGGAAGCCAGAAAACCCGATGTGCGGGGGTGTGGCAATAGTTGTGTCTGTGAGGGTGTGGCGTTAGCTTTGTCTGAGAGGATGTGGCGTTAGCTGTGTCTGTAAGGGTGTGGCATTAGCTGTGTCTGTGAGGGTGTGGCGTTAGCTGTGTCTGTGAGGGTGTGGCGTTAGCTGTGTCTGTGAGGGTTTGACATCAACTGTGTCTGAGAGGCAAACCAATCTCTCAACACGAGCAGTACTCGGCAGCAAGTGATCATTTGCAACACAGGATGCCGAGAGTAGAATATTACCTGGATCAGACTGGTGATAAGCATGGGCAGCATAGCGATGGGGAAGCGGAGAAGATTGAAGAGAGAAATAGATACAAAAATAACTGAAGACCCGAACTCTTCGTGGAGAATTACGTAGACAGAGAATGACGCTAACGACACCTGGGGGTAGGTACAAAAACAAACGCATGAAGTTGTCCACAAGATTTAGAGACAGGAACTCCGTCACAAAATTAAAATCATTGGCAGAGAGAAAGAGCTCTGAAACATTATTTAGCTCAAAGTCTGAGAGCTTGTTTCTATCATTCTCAAAAGTGTGTAGACTCTGGAAGAAAGTTTTAGTAGACAGGGAAATAATTTGGTCGCAACCCTGATCTTTGAACTGTAGTAAATTCTATTCGAACTTGATTTCTTGCAGTAAAGAAAAAGTCAATGCAATCTTCTTCCCTGAAACACAAGACACAGAAAATAATACGGCAGCGACATCGAGGAAAATTAATGTTCAAAAATTTCAAAATGACACTCATGGTGAACGCAACAGGTACCATCAGACCACTACATTTGAAAAAACTTCCACTGCAACAAAATTCATGGTAGTTTCCCCAAAATACGTCGAGACAAGGAAATCCTGCAGTCAGAAACCTAGAGAGGCACGTTGCAATGCGAATAACGCGAGATAAAGTTAAGGAAATTAATTGCAACGAAGCAAACCAACGTTAGAATACTCCAAACGTAAGAGTCGTGGTAGCGCCACCTCATTACGACCAGTAAGCGAGCCCTCGCACCGCGCCACACACCCGCCCTTGAAGCGCAAACCTCAGAGGCTAGCGATTGGTTAATGGTGCGCACCAAATGAAACAGGGGGGATGGCTAGAAATTGTGCACAAGTTTCCAACGAGCAGCACAAAAATGGTCGTACATTCCTTGCCGGGTCATCTACAAGTTGTACGCAATTGGTATAATCTACATTGCTTTATAAGTTGAGTACAACGATGTAGATTGCGTTATCTCATTACTCAACTAATCGTAGAGTAATGTAGAGGACACAACTTGCAGAGTGAGCAGCAGGTTCGCAGGCAGAGAGAGCATGCCATTAGCTGAGATCAGATGCACACCTCACAACACAAGGCTTTGCCACGCTACTCTGGCAACTACAACTCAAGGATAATTTTCCTACAGGGAATACAAGAAGCATTAAAGTTCGTAGCACCGTAAGGAATACACTGAGATAATAGTCATCGAAAATACTTTGGAAGTGCGCAAAGGAAATACTTTATTCTCGGGTGGAGTATTAGGAGTAAAACCATGATTCTGCGTCACTTTAAAATCTATCTTAACGACTGCAAAAACGGCCGCATAAGTCCCAGATCATTTAGAATGCATCAGTTAGACACTAGCGGTAACATTCAGAAATTAAAATTGTACTGTTAATTCTCTCATGCATCATACCACACGGAAGATGTACCTATCATCATTTCATGGAGAGTTTATTCTATCGCATTGGTTGATATTTTTAACGTCGAATAACTCGCCAAAAGTGCAAGGCCGACGCAGTATTAGGTGGGTAAAAAATGTACATCACTAGCGACGAAACAGGCTACTGAAATAGGATGAATGCAATCAAGTTGCCACAAAATTTACGAAGTGAGTAGCAAAGTTAGTAGAAGCAAAGTGGTTCCTACTCAGTAAATTCGGTTTATGGAGAACACGAGGCGTGCCAAAGACCTATAGGAAGCAAGCAGGAATTACAGCAGCACTCGAGATATTGCGAACCAAACAACCCGGAAATATGTACAGACTGACTTCGCAGAATCTCTTTCTGACTACCCACCAACATTTGGTGCTTCAGGACAAAAGTCAAACGGTGACTCGCTTCATTGAGAGTCCGCTTGATATCTTACTCGATTATTAATTTACATGTACAACGGCATTTAGACGCACTTAAATGTAAAGAATGTCACATTTAGGAATGGGTAAGAATATCAACTGCAAATCGCCAACTCCTTCACTGAGTTAAATAGCTGGAAAATTATGAACTCTTGATACTCAATCGAAATGAAGGACAGAAAAGTTTTTTTGATGTTACAATGGAGCAATACTCCCAAATCTTTTTGTTTTAGCAAAACCATGATTATTTCAAATAAAATTTAATGATTTGAACGACAAAAAAGTATATGGCTTCAGGATAGGTGAAACTTTCCGACAATTTGTACATCAGTTATCACGAAAAATACAAGTCATTCATATTCACACAGTTAAAATTAAATGTGCATTCCTCATTCACAAAAACGATGTAAATTACAAATGAATGTTCAATTGACATTTTAATAGGTTTCCATTCACAGCATTCACCAGAAATACTGAAGTACACCGAAAATATCCAAACAACTCGAAAGAATGGCGAGTGAGGACAACGTTTCGTTAGATGAAAATCCGAGTGCATCGTCCTGTACGGGGGCTGCGCCGCGCTACACCACACCACTCGGCCACACTGCACTACAAAACCACACAGCACCTCACACCCCTGCACAACACGGACACCCTCAAATTCACTCAGCCTCTCCCTACTGTCGCGAAAACAAACCGAGGCTTTTTCGACATGCTGCTTCACACTCGCACACGTCGCTGAAGACCAACTGAACGAGCAAAAATGGTAGAAGAGACCGGTTGCAACTGTGGTGGTCTGTTACGGCTTTCTGCAGTTTAGCTAAACTAAAAAGTATGCCTAATGCCAAATTCCCAGCCTGAATTGAGGCAACTTTTCGGTGGTAAAGCAAAACAGTGAACACTTCAAATAATATTATGAGAACACCTAATAAACCGCAGAGCCAAGAAGACACGGGATGGACTAGAGAACTGCTGACAAGAAAAATACCTGGAGATTACATAAGTAATGGAACCCGGCGGAAGGGTACCTGAAAAGTGTAGGCAATAAAAATGGGCAGAAGACCCATGGGTACGCGCAAGATGTTAAGGTACGTGAAGGACACGAAGACAGTGACTGGTGAGAAAACGTTGCCCACCAGGCTGTAGGTCATCAGGATAGCAAACAGAACCTGAAATTAACGAGTTATAAAATCAAATACAAATATTAGACCATTAAAATCACTATAGATATTGCTCAAGATCACGAATGGTACCTGAAAATCTAAGTATAACTAACCAGAATGTGTAAATCACAAACCCGATTGAAGAAGCTATAAATTACGATCGGAGTTTAGAAAAAACGGAGCCATCTAGGCGTCGCTACATGAGCTGAAAGAAGCCGAAAACCTGGGCAAAACACGACAAGTGTGACCAGAGCAGAAGTGGCACCTTCGCTGCTTGATGCAATGGGCCAGCAGCGCGTAACTCATACACGGAGAGGCAAGAAACAAAAGGTACCTGGACCTCGTGAACCGTCCCTACTCTGTTGGATTAAACTTTATCCGAGGGAACGCCTGTTTTGTTGCTAACAATACATGACCGCACACAGAGTTAGTTAGCTGTCATGATTCACGGCTGAGCTTCAAGGGAGCCCACGTGAGGCACAGTTAAACGACGCAAGACGAGCGCCCTCATCACAGCGATTAGCACGCTGCAGTTCAATCAACCCACGGCCAAGTTATGTTCATGAAAGTAATGATAAATGACAACCAACGGCAAGTAAACAAAGCATACTGAGTTCCCCAGCTACAAAATGAGCTCTCACTTGAGCTCAGATCAAGCCGTAAATCAAGCAAACCTCCCACACGCATTAGAAAGTACAGCGCAATTCCTCGCTGAATGGAATACCACCAGAGCACGTAGGAAAACCTCACAAACTTTAACGCGTGATATCAGTGTGAAATCGTTTTCAAACTTGAGCCACAGAAACAAAATTTCACGTTCACACTTCCAATTTTGAGACTTCAGTTAAGCTACATAACTTTCTCGATACATTTCGTTAAACAGATACTAATAATTTCAATTTTACTGTAGTGGAAATCTCTCTTTTGATAGCTTTTGGAAATACGTTATTCTGCACAGGTCACAATGTTGTAAGTGAATGCATTTTAGACAGGTAGTTTGAACTCATCGTAGTAGGACAGTGCTCGCTGTCACAGCAGGATAGTTTATAATACGAGGGAGGAATGGCTGACAAGAATGATCGCAACAGACGGCTAAGTTCAGAGCAGGCTCTTGCGTTGTGTAGAGTCGTCCGTGGATGGCAGTACACCACTCGTTACATGCGACTAAATGACGCGGGAAAATTTGGTGTGGTGCTCAGAGCTTCAGAAGCGTCGGATTTCCAGATCAACGCGGCCTAGTTTTCACTTTATGTCCGTGAACAACAAAGATTATTGCTATCACGGTTACAAGGTTTGAAATTTCGATTACATACAAGGGACCTAAATGAAATGAAAAAGTGACCCAGATCTTACGTTACTAATTAGCGTTACGATTAATAAGAATGCACATAATTAGTATACCAATAAAATGGCTAAATATCTGAAGCGAACGTGACAGGAGGTCAACTTGTACTTGACTAAGAACTCCACCTCTGATATTATGGTTAGCAACGGCTAATACGATAGCCCCACAAAATGCCGCGGGATGAAGCTTTATATCGAGGCCAAGGTGGAACCAGCGCCCACGAACAGAGTGAGTAACACCCACACACAAAAACAGAACACTTTAACAATATCACCTGAAGGTGAATAATGAATATCCCAGATAAAGAATCTGAGTAATAAGTACATTCGCCAGGACGTTCACTTTAGCAAATTCTTCATTTACCAATACCCGACGAAAAAAATAAGCGAGAGATTTGGAACGTGGCAACAGGTCTCCGTAGAGATGCTACCTGAACGGTGCCGACTATAAGGAAGGGCAGCATGGCCATGGGCATGCGCAAAATGTTGAGCAGCGTCACAGACACAAAGATCTTGTCGGCAGTGAGCAAGTGCGTGCCGTCGGGGTCAATCATCACGTAGAAGAAAAACATCGCAAACGTCACCTGTCGTGGAACATCGAGACCGTGTCCAAGTTCAGATAAACATGGATCACTAGAATTAATTTCACAAGCTTTTGCTACGATAGATTATATCTTCCACCACAGCAAATGATGAAAAAGATAAAATCGCAGTTTAAAGTTATTAAGACAAGATTTATAAATCCCAAAGAAAGTAGTTCATAGATATAGAATATGTTCGCTCATAGTAGTTCATAGATATAGAATATGTTCGCTCATAGTAGTTCATAGATATGTTCGCTCATGATGCTTAGGAACAAGACGAGAGCCACACGAGCCAAGAATGTTTTGCCTCAAGATGCACGGAAGCAAAGGCAGGGAATGGGTTTAGAAAATGCAGTTTCACTATTCAATACAGAGAAGAGCACCATTGAAACAAGGCATGTAGTTCAGAATATCTCATCACAAAGCAAGTGTTAGAACAAAGGTGTGTGGTTGTTGGGAGCTCGGTTTGAGTTGCAATGAAGATCATCAGAGAACTGACTGTACTGACCTACAACAACCCAGTAAATTAAACAGATGAGGTGAACATTAGACGGAACGAGGCGTGAGGAATCTCTCTCTTGGCCCCGAGTTACCGTCCGTACAAAAGATATTTACCTGAACCCCGATAGCGTAATGGCGATGCTGTCTGAGAAGAAAACAAAGCTTTATACCATGAAACTGTCATGTATGAGTATATAACCTAAAAAAAATTGAGAGAATACCTCTAACGAAGAATATCTGGAGCAGCTAGTAACTATGCAACAACAAAATAATGTGAACTAGGCAGTAATGCCCCATACACTATTCACAAGTTAATGCTGTGCTTAGTGTGACTGCAGGTGGCCTCCTATCGTTCAATGAAGAGCCACTCGTCAACTAGTTGAAATTGAGGCCATTCTGATCTGGGCAGTCAACAGAAACACTACAGTATCAAAAATAATTCTCCATCCAGTAACTGATAATTCCCAAGAGAAAACTTTTGCTTTGAAAGTGAGTGGCTTGGCATCACACAGAGGCCCAATTCCTGACAGCAACAAGTGACACGTTACGCAAACGAGTTAACTTTAACAGGGTCCGAGCGAAAGTTCATCACTGAACACACACACACGATTTACCAGGGAGGTAGAAGAGCCTGCAAACAGACGTAGACATAGAAATGCTACAGCCGAGCTAACTCATAAATATTTTAGAAGCTCACCAAAACCAACCTGGAGAGTTAGAAACATATAAAGCTGCTCAATAAGGTAACAAATTTAAACATTAGAATGGATTGCAATCATTTTAAAGTATCAGCCTATTTCACTAATTTCATCAGGTCGTTATGAAAAAGAATCAATATTTTATAAATCCTGAGACTAGAACGAAATGAATGCAAACTAACATTTTGATTTCAACTTTGAATTAATTGAAGCTCTACCAAAATACGGCTTGACTGCACTCTAGATCAGCATTCTTTATTGAGAACTCATGCCACGGTGACAGCAACAAATGTGAACAAGGAGCAGACGACGGTACGTTGCGCCTCTGAGGCCCTAACACCTAATGGAGGCAGCTAACACGCGTACTCCATTAGGTATATATCTTGCATAGTATATAAATTGATATTACTTGTTGCTCTACCTATGGGATCTGAAATGATGCTTGAAAATAATTTTAGCTCTGAAAAACGTTTCGACAATTATGCTGAGGTTTTCATGTGGGTTTCGGAAACACACTTTACTAGAAAAATACAAAATGTTTTCTGAAGGTGTTTCTAACTCACGTTTGTGTAGATCGAAGTAAAAACTTTGAATAAGACCATGCAAATGAGAATGTTCGAAAATTCAATTCAAGTGAGCGCGTCGCAGCGTGATATGCTAGAAATCTTTTGATAGAGGATATCAATCCTTGATGTTGAAAACGTGTGTCACCCGACAATGCTAAAAAAAATGTAGAATACCGAGTAATTCAAGCAAAACTTGTTGCAGTGCACTTCCAGGTTATTCATTCTGGATTGATGACCAGAAGAACACGTGTTCCTTTTAATGAGAACCATGAGAGAGCGTCTCACCAAGAATGGCGTGCAAGTGAAGACGAAAGAAGTGACAGCGTTGAGGTAGGCAGCTTTTTTCAGCACGTCGATTTCCTTCTGACGAATTTCAAGAACCTGGTTTTCAAAAGAAGGCTCCCAGGCGTACAGTTTCAGAACCTGAAAAATGAATATAATTGGTTCAATTTTACTCAAAGTCAGACATGAGAGTATGGAGAGATGAAAATTATCTCAACAGGATGCTCAGCGATCGCTTCACGAATTTAACAATTCCTTCTACTCATGTATTGTAGTACAAACTACTAACATAGAGCAGGTCTGAAGTTAAGAAATATTCAAGAAACAAAACCTCCCCCTAAATTAGAAAAACAAGATAACAAATTTCTTTGAATAAAAACACAAACCGCATTGTTAACATGGGACTGGCGTGCACTTCGCTACCAAGCAGGGACCAGACTCTCACCTTCATACCGTTGAGAATTTCGTTCATCATTTTGACGCGCTTGTCCTTGAATTTCATTTGCTGGATCTGGAGCTTTTTGACCTTGTTGGCGATGACGCCGTTGATGGGAATGAGTAGCAGCAGCACGGCCAGGCCCGCCAGCACGCTCGCACCTGCACACAACGCGGGACGGGTCAGCAGGGGGAGTGTGAAAGAAAATGACCTATCTCAAATGTTTCTGAGGATGTAAGGAAAGAGGACCTGCCTAGAATGCTGTAAGGAAAGTAGAGAGAGAGAAAGAGGACCTGCCTAGAATGTTACAGGGGAAGTAGGAAGAAAGGACTTACCTAAAATGTTACAGAGGAAGTAGGAAGAGAGGACATACCTAGAATGTTCCAAAGGAAGTAGGGACAGAGGACATACCTAGAATGTTCCAGAGGAAGTAGGGACAGAGGACATACCTAGAATGTTCCAGAGGAAGTAGAGGGAGAGGAAGATCTGCAGGGGCGCCGACCACAACATGTTGAGGTAGGTTGTAAGGTCCATGAAGCGCTGAGCGTCCACAGACATCAGGTTCACGATCTCTCCAACCGTACTCTCTTTGCGTGATGAGCTCGAGATCTTCAATGCCTAGTTCGAACAATGAAACATATTTTAGTATTTGGAAGAGTGGCTATTACACAAATTCATTGCACAGAACTGGTCTTAGGTAATAAAAAACTAGTAAACTGTCATGCATATTTAGGATGTCTACTTTGAAAGCCATGTTCGGTTTCCCAATTATAATCATTAAATTATTATCTAGAAAACAGTGTTAAGACAGCAAATGTAGAATTTAGGAACGGTATCAGAACGATATCGATCAAAATTTTGAACAGGACATTTTAACTGTGTGAATTATACATAAAAATAATCCCACCTAGAGACTAAATCCATTACTGATGCACTTTTAATATTAAAAAATGCAGTCTACATTCTTACCTTCTTGTAGACAACATATGCAACAAAGTCTATACTCTCACCTTCCTGTAGACAACATATGCAACCAAGTCTATACTCTCACCTTCCTGTAGACAACATATGCAACAAAGCCTACACTCTCACCTTCCTGTAGACAGCCGAGATGACACCAGTCCTAATCCGAAGGCCCACCAAGAAGGTCTTCATGAAGTACTGTCCCAAGATGAAAGAGGCCACTTGCGCACACACAAACATCAGCACGGCATAGAAGTAACCTTGCCAATCGTAAGCATCCTCATTCTTATTGTCCGTGAAATTAATGAGCAAGCTGGAAAAAATACAAATTTTGATTAAAAAATAGTAATACTTATGCTTTTGTAGTGTTATATATGCCCAGGTGAGGCAGAATTAACCACTCAACAAATACAGTTTCCTAAAACATGAAAGTAAATAAATGCAGAGCAAGAAATTTCTGTAGACCAAAGCCAATGAAGAATTTGGTCCACAAAGAATCTTGATCCCAAGAAATTGAGAACCCCATCTTCATCCATGTAGGTACTTGGGTAATTTATTTTTACAATGTTATATCTTGCTAAGTTGAAATGGAAAGCTTGGAAGCTTCATGAATTCCTGGTACTTTAAATTTCTCTAAGAGTTACCAACTGCAAAATATGGTCAGCTTTCCTTTCAAGTTAGTCTAAGAGCTAAATCCACAACGGTAAAAATAAATTGTTAAAGAGCAATAGAAGACCCCTGGAATTAGCAGAAGAGTAATGAAGGAAGGCATTAGCTCACTTGAGAATTTGGGGGCTGACAAACTGGAGGACGTCATAGATGAGCTTGAGAGCAGACCCGGCCAGGAACTGGGGGCCGAAGGTCTTGACCATGGTGGGCAGCACGGACACGTAGGGCTTGTCGTCCCCAACGCTGCCCGTCACCGACACACGCTCTGTCTCCTTGTCATAGGTCGCTCGTGTCTTTGATTTCCCTTTTCTGGGTGCAACAAGATGTGCATGAAGTAAATTCATAAGTTGTAAAATGCAACTCGCCCTATCACGACCTCAAGAGATCACAGGTAAACCTTCAAGTAATGAATCATTGGTCTTCAAGTACGCCATGTTTATAACTAGTAAAGATGTACCTGTAAAATTGAGTCAACTGTGATGCACTAAACTAATTACGATGTCCTTGTAAGACTGCATCGACATTTCAGGCACACAAACTAATAGTGATGTACCTTAAAATTTGAGTTGACACGTCAAGTACACCATACGAATTACGCTGTACAAGTAAAACTGAGGTAACAGCAAGCACTGCACCAAAGTAGTGAAAACAAACTTATCAACTAACGAGCAGGCCAACACACGACCGTTACACACTAGCCTACAGTAGCATCCCTTATATAATATTACTTATATACTCACTGCCTCATCCTAAATCACACTCATTGATCTCACTAGCTCAATATGCTATTTGGCTCACTCCATAATCGTTTCTCTACACCATTCCCTGCATTGATTTTCACTGTACGAGTATTTTCCCTCGTGCATGTGGACTACTACTAGTTAGTGTACGTATAATAGCTCACAGAAAACCTGAGGTTACAACACTGAACAAAATCTAGAGCATTAACGAATGCTGTCTCATTCTGCCCGTTAATCATGTCATCACCAGGATACCAGTGCACCGTAGAAGTAATGGATACTTGAGCACTTCCTAAATGTTTTGTAATTCTAGACCACTAGGACCCATCAAAAATCTACTCGAGAAGCAGCCCAACTACTTTGAGTGGTCAAACTGCCTTTTGCAATTCTACACAAAATTCGATTGGCAAATCCCACGTTCGAGGTAGCTACTTCATACTGGATGTAAACATTTTACAGTCTAGAGTTTTTTTTACAAATTTGCTCATAAGAAAAGACGTCGCTAATAATAATGAATGCACAAAAGAAAAATTATTTAAAAGTACAATACATTACCCAAAGTACTTCCAGAACTTCCTGAAGGGCAGCGTGTTGAAGTGAATGAAAGAGTCAATGAATATACACTAACGAGCGAGAAGTGACCGCTAGCCGAGAAATATGAATCCCTTTCCTCCTGTCACTTAAAATTCAAATTAATAGGTTTTCTCTATTGAATGTGCGAGTTGTCAATAACATTCTCACTTCTAGTACCAAGAGTATGGATGAGCTGATGTCCATCCGATTGCCACTGTATCACATCGTTCGACTCGCACAACAGACAATTTTGGTACTACGTTTTGAGCGGACAAACTACTGTTGTGAAATTTAATAAACACGACCTGAACTGTTTCATAAAATATGTTGGCAATTCTTTGTCGATGCTTCACTCGTTAGTCTCACGATGAACTATGGGAGATCTATTTCTACCTTTTTACTTAGCTTGAACTGAATGAAAGAAGTGGCTTCATACCTCTTGAGCTTGTCAAGTACACTAACTATATCGAGGGAGATCTTTACAAGAATTTCAGAAGAGAAAATTTTTTTCACGAAGGAAAGAAAACCGAATGAAAAATAAAAGCAAATACTAAATAAATTACATACTCATATACGGCCCATATTTAATTTGTAGAGAAAAATATTTACTTTTCGGAAAGAATCAACAGAGTTTTTTCTAAGTGGTTTGCTCTATTGTGCACGTAAGTTAATGCCCAATAGCATTGACGTCACTTCACTATGGTGCATTCATGATTCCACAGCTCTGAGTAAAAGACTTTCACCGTTCTCAGCATCTCACTTTGCATCCATATTGTTTACCCTCAAACAAAAATATCCATTGGTCAACGCAACTCATAAAAGCCTCACTCACTTTTGAGCTTTCAGGATGGACTTTTCCCAATTTCTGTCCCATTTTTTGACGACAGTAGCGGAGGCATTGTCGCGGGTCAAATCCCAGAGATCGGTGGGCTCGAGCGACCGCCGGAAGCCGCGCCACACAAGCCTGTCCAGCCACGAGAACGTGATGCGGCTCAGGAACGAGGAGTCGGGCTCTGGGCACGCGCGCTGCACACCCGCCACAAAAGGAAATGTAGTTTGGTTCCATGAGATGATTCGTTGTACAAGTAATGGAATGACCTGAATGCGTCGAAATGTTGCACCTCGATAGCTCAACGCAGTTCAATATAAAATAATGCTATGTACAAACTCTGTGAACTATATATTTAATGCAGTTTGAGAAACAGTTTGTACATAGGCATAGCACAATTGAAAGAAGCTGGTCAGAGGTGTTCACACAGAAATAAACAATTAAAATGAAATGACAGTATTGCTAATTGTCAAGCACATAGGCACTTGTATCTTCCAATTAAAGAAAGAAGGTAAATGATTAAAGGTAATAGCTGTAGGAAATTCGGTACACAACAGACGTTTGAAGACAAGTAAGCAAGCTTTTTGATAGGATAAGCTCTCAAAAAACTCGTTAATATTCAAATATTTAGTTCAGCATTTATGAAGCATTTCGAAGCTCAAGGGAACCGTACTGTGGAGGTTTGCTCAAATGTTTAAAAATATCCTTATGATTGTAAAACGTTCTTTGGCGCCTACTTCATAACATTTAAATTTAAAAACTGACTACGCTATGGGCAAAAAAAAAAAGAAAAAATATTAATTTGTCAAAGACACTCATTGTTTACCCTCAAACAATGAATTATTATAATAGAAAATTGATTTAGCATAGTTTTAACTAAGTGACGTGACAGCTGCACATCACATGGGTACAAGAATTAGGAGGGAGCTTACGCTCGCCTCAGAGCAGCGCAGTCTACGCTACCGCTTCCAATTCGATTTTCAGGAGCAGAGCATGTTGATACGGGGGAAGAAACAGTGGGCTACTCACTTCTCCACGGGGGTAGTCGACGTGCGTGGGGCGAGCATCAGCAAAGCAGTTGAGGATGAACATGGCAACAGTGAGAGGGTAGTGAATGTTGTACACGACAAAGTCCCACACCTCCACCTGGGCACAGATGCAGTCAGACAGCGGGACCATGGCATTGCACATTTCTTATTTGCATTGCACACTACCAATTTGCTCGCAAGAAAAATGAGGTACTAGTTATAAAAGTATCTTTTCGGTGTTCGTGAAAGTAGTACCATACAAATTAAGGGATCAAAAGAAAATACTAAATGTTATTTATGAAACACTATTAGTGGATGAAACAGGAAAACGCAATATCTAACTTTGTTTTTAAACTTCAAATAAAAAACTTTGAAAAATTTTAAACAAATACAAGAAAATGGATACCCATGAAATTTACTTATTCAAGAAGTACCTGTACATCTAGAAAATGTTTTTCATCAAAACATGGCTTGCAAATCTCTCCCTACATCAAGATTTATTGCAGAAAAATGTTTGAAGGAAATTATACAACGATAATATTTTAAAATCCTTGATTATGAATGCAATAAAAGAAAACAATAAGCAAAGATATTGAAAACTGCCAGCAGTAGAAATTTTTTTAAATCTTATTCTTTTCAAATGACAGCTCAAAATCAAATGTAAGACCACTAATAATATGTAACTGGAATTGGAAAATGATCACTAAATCGAGCGTATTCACCAAAATAGGTTTGGCAAACGTGCAAAACCTAACACCCACTGAACCCTTCGTTTTCTAATCATATCCAACCACAACTTTCTACAGAAATTGCTCCTCACAGTTTCGGTGGTACACAGTATCACTTAGTTGACATTGTACAGGAATGTTAAAAAGAATACACTGTACATCATAGAAATGTCAATTTGGCCTAATTTCGTTCGAAACCCACATAACACTATGTTTATTTTCATCAAGTATATCTCCGGTAAAGCTCAGGCAAGCATGTCAGACAAGAATACAAGGAGCATGAACTGAGCTTTTTTTGTCTAGGTTGAATGAATGAATTGACCAATCGAAACTTTAGGAAACTGCAGCAAGTTTGCATAGATTTACAAGAAATAAGCCAGACCATTATGATTGAGAATGATAATGATCAGATACGTATTGAAAGAGTTCATGCGTGGNTAAATCAATAATGTTTGATCCAGTCAACGAAATTTATTTTTTTAAGTCTCTGTATCCCGAAATCAGCAGGAGAAAAATATATTACAACTTGCTTACAGGCATCATAGCTTCACTGTAAAAAAAGGGCTAAAATTTAATAGGTAGGTATTTATTTGATACAAAGCAATAATGTAATCACCTAATGTAGAAAGTACTTTCTCCTACCATTCATCAGTACACATCTCACACTACATAAGCATTGCAGATCTTGCATCATATGATTCATCCCTACTCGCCTCATTTGAGATTCAAAGAACAGTTTTGATGCCACATATAATTCTTTAGCAAGTTTTGATGCCATGTAATTCTATAGTACATGCCAGAATAATAAGAGTCATTTTTGACCAACATGATTTAGTATGAACTGACCTCGTCCGGATATAACAGGAAGAAGCTCCTGTACTGAGGGATGCCGCACACAGCCATCAGGAACCAAAACAAGAAAAGGTATCCAGAACTCTGGATACCGTACTTCTTCTCAAACATGACGAACGTTACTTGCAACAACTGGAGAAAAAGGTAGTTATGATACATTGGTAAAAGTTACTTATTAAATACCGGTGAAAACACAGCAAAAAATATTGAAAGCTTGTGCTGTTTATGAATAAAATGACAACCAAAATATTTTTATATTCAAATGGTATATTTTTTACAAGAAAAACTTAACTGACAGTTAAAGTCAAATAAAATGGGAGTAAATGCCAGAATAAAGACTACAAATATTTCTTGAGTACAAATGAACGAAAATAAAATGAAAACAGAATAGAATATGAATGATTTAATGTCTTTTAGTCATGATTTCTAATCATTTGGTTTTCTTTAACTTTGTTTCTAAACCTGGGGATTCAAACAGTTTGAAAGAACAAGATATCAAACCTTCTTTTGTGCATTACTATCCATTTTCACTGATGATTTAAAGTATCCTTCGCTTCTTGGCTTTATTATAAAAGAATTTGGAGAGAAGCTGATTCAGGTTTTGACAATTTCGATAGTGGAGTCCTTAGCCCAGGTCTCCGAGAACCTGCCTGAGCAATGCTTGATTGCAATCAGCTCCTGCTCTAGGATGCCATTTCTCAATGAGAGAAAACACATATGATCAGGCACCCAGCAGCTCATTTGAGCACCAGCTGCTCGGTAAATCTAAAAATAAACGCTTCATGATACCATCAGCATAATTGTGATTAATTGGCTGATGTCTGTCAGGGGATCAGCAAACAGTTTCATTTCTGGTTAGTAATAGAATAGAGAGTGGTGGTGGTAAATGAATTGAACTAAAGAAAGGTAGACAATCTCCCGATACGGAAACAAGAACAAACTGAGCAATTCATTCTAGGGTTATCTAAGGTTCAACAATTAAAGATTATTTGGCTTGAAGGAGGAAAACTGCCAGGTCAACTGATAGATACCTATAAATATCTTAATACCTTCATGAATTTTAGCCCAGAAGAGCTCTTCAAAAGAAACAATAATGTTCAGAAAAGAAATAGCAGCAATAAAACTAATAAGAAAAACCTTCACAACTTCCAAGGCCTGGAGTTCCTTTTCAGTTGAAATTATTAACTGCTGGAACCAGTTACTAGTAAACATGAATTCTGCACGCACTGATAAATGCTGGATAGGAAATTCACCAAAATTAAAAACTAATGATTCAGTCACTATTTGAAAAACCACTCATGTATAGGAAAGCCTAGTAAATTATAAAATCCCACAACAGTAAAAGGGGCCACTTTCTGAATTTCAAATGAAAATGAGCAGGAAAATTTATGACTTTCATTTCTGTATACCTCCTTTCTCCTCTGCAGAGGGTTGTAATGCAGTAGTGATGGTGGTGACAGAACACAGGGGGTGATACCAGCTTTTACTAAGTACCTGTTCTTTGACTTGCCCTACCCTCCTATCTTTCTACTTGGATGCCAGCGCAAGACTGAGATGGCAACATGGGACTGGGGTAAAAACCCAAGAATACATCCGTTGGCTCTTCGCTGTAGTAATATTTTAGTCTATCCTATTCTGATATTACTCCCATTGCAGGACATAGAATTATCAGTGAAAAGAAAAAGAGTTATGGACCCACTAACAGCCATCATTTTTAACAAGCACAGGCCCCATTACTTTTGTATTAATGAAAGAAATGAGCTGTTTTGCAGGTAAAATACCCTAACTAAAATTTGTTAATCTTTTTTTATGAATGATTGACTAACATCAATAAAGAACAAATAAATTACGATATCACAAATAACAAATAAATAACTGAGCATGATCATGAAATATTCATCAAAAAACAATACTACAAGAATATGTTGAAAATTCTACCATAAGCAAAATAAGTTACAAGAACCCATTTAGCACAATAAATCAGTGAAATAATAAATTGAGCAATAATTCATATAAAGTTGCACCAAAAAACCTGAGTCAAGATAAAATGGCATCACATCAGCTGGGGAAAAAGATATCACTTCACCACTGCAAGGATGATTGCAGAAGTACCAAAGAGAAATATGCTGAACTTCAGAGTATACTGAACAATATAATAAATATGACAAATAAAAAAACAGTGTCTCATTACTAATACCAAATATTATATTTAAAAGAAAGGTAAAACTAAACACTAGCAAAGTGCACACACTATTCATCTATGAATTGTATTAGCTGCTGCACAAGTGACTAGATCATGTTTGAGATCTGGTCTCATACTGGTGATTTTCTAAGCATCAGCTCAGGAAAAGTATGAAGGAATCATTTTTAGAGGTGGAACTATTTATTTTTCACGATACTTAAGAATAATCAATGCTAGCACTTGACAAAAATTAGCATCAGCTTACACTGGAATGATACCTAGCTTATTCCTTAGTTTTACTTCAAGTTCATCCTGAGGCTTTACATGATTTAATTCTATTTATATTTCCACTTTCAATGATACTATCTTCAAGTTCAGTCATCACACCTTTACTACAAATACTTTAAACTAGGAACTTATAAAAATCATGACTAAGTAAAAGTTATTTTTTAACATATGTGACTTACTATGGACATGAAGAACAACACAGGAACCAGAAAGTCATTGGAGGACACATCCACTGAATTGTCACCATTCTGGACTATTTGGTATATCAAATCTGTTAGATGAAGCACCAGCAGTAAAACAGAGCCAACCTGTAAAATACAAAAGTGTTAAATAGAATAAACCAATGCAGGAACTGTTTGTAGTTGCAATACAGAGTATCTAAAAAAAGAAGCTAACCCAATTTCAAGTAACTATAACTCAAAAGCTATTCAAGTTATGAAAACTTAGAAAGGTGCACAATGTTCATCAAATATTCTACACCTATGGGGGGAAATTTAAGGAAAACAAATTTTATGTGTTTCTCATGGGTCATATGACCCATGAGGAACACAACATAAGAGTAACAAAAAATGATAGTATCCTTCAAGACTAATGCTTCTCCACAAATGCATACACCATGGTACTTACCATGGTCTAATGCTCTGTAAGAGAGCTTATTTGTAAGACAGCAATGAAGCCTTTCATTCTGAAACATATATTCCTTGTACAACATTCGTCCAATGGAAAGAATAGATCATGAAACAGTTTCCTATAGTTCCCTTTCTGCAAAACACTAGTCCTGGATTGGAAAAATAAGCAAGTACAAACTGACAAATGCATTGTGAAACTACTAGCAAGAAAGTTTAGGGGGAGGTAAAAGTAATTGCACACATGAGATCTCATTTCTATGAAACATCTAGCTAACCAACATTTATAAACTCACACACAATATACACAATATAAAATTAGTAGTAGTAATAAGGAAAGCATCACTTTGTTGACTCAGACTATCTTGCACTGAAAGAGAAGAGACCATAAGGTTTAGACTTAAGAGGATAGGGAATCTGATCACAGGGTGTGTTCCTACCTACAATCCTCTGCACATAGAAACAGCAAGTTAAGAAGTTAAGAAGAAAAAAAAAGAAGAGATGAAGAATCATCAGTGAAGAAGACATGAAAATGGAAAGAAGCAAATTGGGCACAAAAGATAGAAGTCCCAAAGGCCTAGATAAAGCTGAGGAAACCTAACAATGTCCTCCTAGGGATGCCAGTCTCTATAACATAGGATACACAAACCTAACTAACCTAACCCTATTGCCTATGGCCTATCCCATATCCTCTGAGAGGATGTGAAAGGTAAAAGTGAAAATTCTGGACATGAAAGTCATCAAGATAAAAATCAACATAAAAATAACAGCACAAACTCATAAATGTGATAGGCAACTATCATCAAAATATAAAATCAATATAAAACTACTTTGAAAAGTCAACCACAGGAACAAAATTAGTACAATATAAACAAGAACATTTAAATCTAAATCATTGGATAAATTAAAAACAAATTTGGGAAAAACCTTGAGAAATATTAGAATCTAAAATAAATTCCAGGAAATACTAAGATCTCATAATTTGTTTGAACATTTTTTATACTGTTTCCAGATAACACATGCTTGCAGCACAAAATAAAAAAAATGCCAGTACTCTTTCTGACTGTGGCTGCCCCTCATTCAACAGTTACTTGTTTCACAAGTTACACTTTTTAGCCATTGTCATAAGGGCTAAAAGGGCTCCATCCAATTATGCTCTTTAGCAACTAACTTCCAATCATTCAAGGATCTTCATAAAGCTACAATTGAAATCTTGAATTACTAATGAATAATGATTTTGTTAGTATAAAAACTGCTATCACATTCAAGTAAAAATCAAATAAGGGAATTTTAACTAGTTGCAAGCATTTAAATCAAATACAATTTTCAATCCACACTTCTGTAGTGATATACTGTAAAATTTACTGTGCATAAATATGTCGATTAACTAGCCCGGATGCACAGTTTTATCGTGTGTATATTTTATGACATGCCAAGGTCAACAACATGGCAAACAACATTGTAGATAAAAAATATACTGTGCTGATATAATTTTCTGAAAATAAAACTATAATACTGCCATTTCCCAGACAGCTACTATTTGAAAGTAAACATTTAGCAATACTATTGACAAACTGATATGTACACTGTTCAGCATCAACAAAATTTTCTCTTTGAATTATGTTCAATTATCAAACTAATTTTAACACCTGATAACATTGAAAAAAATATAAGAAAGCTTACCAATTTACAAATATTCAGATATGTCCATGGGATGAGTTTATCATGACTACTTTTAATGATCTGGATCTCAAGTGCTGCAAAGAGCCACAAGAAGATGCAGGGCGTCCACACCAGCACCGTCTCCTCAAAGCAAGGGGTGAAGTGTGGGTCTGATGTGTTCCATATTCCATATACATCCTGTTGGTACAAATGATAACATTTACAAAAGGAAATCAAATGCTCAAGATAATACACTAAACAACAGCTACAAACAAAGTATTGAATCTATTAGGTGAAATACAGGGAGTTTAGATGTAGGATTTCACTATTATTTTAACTACTGGTTGCAAAAATAAAATGAAAATGATAGAAAAATGTATTAAAACTATAAATAAAAAATTATAGTATCAATAGATAAATACTAGAAAATACAACATTAAAATCCAATATACATATCATTTGAAGATCATCAAACTTAAATAACATAACAAATGAAGTAGGTGCACAATGAGCCCTGCTTTTGATCAAAAATTCTAATTCACAAATAAAATAACAGATCCGTTTTTCTATGTGATCTACAAGCCAACACAATCTACCAAATCAAACTATATTTTGGTGTGTAACTTATGTAGCAAATGTGATCTTTGTCAAATTCTTCCATGGTATAGAATCTATATCTTCATTTTTAAATAAAATATCCCACATACACATTGGTATAATAATTTCAAGAGGTATCACCATATCTGTATACTAATGATTTAAAATTAAAATGCAGCAAATCTCGTGAGTTTAGTAGTTAATTTTTCAATTGTGTCTCATTCAAGAGCCCAAATATTACCATAACTACATGTGAGTTACAGAAAAAATATATTAAAATAAAGCAAGCTTTACAAGCAACTAGTTTACTCTTCTATTATTAAGCCTCATATCAAACCTATTACTAAATATACCAAACTGACATCCAGTACAGATTGCATTCCAAAGCAGCACCCAAAAATTCTGTTTGAGATTGTGTCACAGAACTATATTTTAGTGAAGTTATGACCACTAAATCAAAACAATTGTACGATATTTCATCTAAAACCATCAACTTGATAAAGACCATCAAGAAATTATTCTTTCAAAGAATAAGTAACTGCCACAGAGGAAGAACATATTAATAAGCTAATTCGAGTTCAAACAAAAATAGAGCTGCTCTAGTTACAACTTTTACATCCACAATATGCATAATAGATAGCTTTATTTCTTTCTGTATGTTCAATTGCTATGCTTGTCACTTCATGATAGTTCCACACTACAATTTGAAGAAACATCATTATACTAGCTTTAAAGAATGACATTAACTTTTCTGTAACAAATTCCTGAATATGATGGAGAGGAAATGAAACAGAACATTGAAACACTGCAAGACCATCTATCTACAACAAATTTTAGAAGATACTTTAAATCTCTACTTCAAAAGAGGCACAGAATGACTGGTAAACATAGGTGACTAGAATGGAAGGCAAACACTAGTGCCTTTACAACCAATTGACTCTGTCTAATTATGCTCCTGGTCACACAGTGTTGACACATGATAGCAGATGTGATTGAGCAGCACCAAACTCCATGACAGAGCAGCACCAAACTCCATGACAGAGCAGCACCAAACTCCATGACAGAGCAGCACCAAACTCCATGACTGAGCAGCACCAAACTCCATGACTGAGCAGCACCAAACTCCATGACTGAGCAGTACCAAATTCCATGACTGAGCAGCACTAAGGTCCAACACCACTCATGTAAGTGGGGCATAAGGCACAAAAAAGTCAATCAAAAAAAAGTCTGGTAACACTATGTAACAAAATAATTCATCCTTTGAACTACTCAAATCCATAAGATATGAAAAACTGAATTAATACATTTACTTACCCAAAATTGTGAATTACAAAGTTGGTCCAAGTTTTCATTGCCTGCCATTTAACATATGTTGTAATATAATTTAACTTATTCTGAAATAGAAGAACATATATTCATTAAAATGACTTATAACTAAAATAAAATAGCTCACTTTGGGATGAACGAGTTGGGTGATGGAGGGTGTTTTAGGTGGTATTTAAATGGAAAAAGGTAACAGCTGGATTAAATTAATAATGAACAGCCACTTCAAAGGGAACAATCACCAGAAATCAACTTCATATCTCCACCACCAGATGTGGTGACACTTTATTGGTTAAAGTTCAATGAAATGTGGTGACACTTTATTGGTTAAAGTTCAATGAAATCCTTCAAGTGTCAAGAGTGCGATAAGGATTGAGAGTGGGTTGGGTACCAAGTATTATTTCTTTAGTTCACTAATGATGCACATAAAAACTATACATGAAGGTTTCAGATACAAATTGATAATATACATGTTAAAAGAAGCAAATTGTACTGCATGTTGCAGATGCAAGCATGAGATAATTTTCAAAAAAATAAAGTATTGAAATGTTCAACTGAAATCCCTGAATCTTCATAAGTATAGTCTTGAGTAAGTTAACACATTGACTGTGACATGACACCAGTGGTCAAGCCATTGTATGAATAACACACCGGGGTATGTTACACCACAATTACTAGGTTAAATGAACCTAAATGCTATCTTATGAATAATCTAATAAAGAGAACAGTTTTTTGGAAGAAACTTGAGCATAGGAATATGATTTAGGAGAGAAATATCGTTAAAAAAAATTAATTCAAGCATTTTGAGCCCAATACCACTTTCAAGAATATCACAATAATGTAAGTAGGTAACAAATCCCAACAACTTGGAAATTACCAATAAAAATATTTACAGCAAATTAAAAAATATACACAAAATTACTGCTCTGCACTTTCCATGGTATTTGCAATGGCTTCAATGAGTAAAAATATAGGAAATTTTCTATGTGAACATTGAAATTAATGCAGGTACTGTACAGGATGCTCAAAATTAATCTGAGGAATTTCTTAAGGAATACAAAAACTTGTTGGCAATGTCAAAAATAAATTTATTAAAAATAAATTTACTGGCACATATATTTTACCAATAACAAATTAGCCTCAAAAAACTATCAATAACTTTGATCTGGTTATAGAACTTGGAGCATACTGATTTTGCAGGTTTAAACTAGGAAGGGTCTTAAAAACTGTCTTAATTCTGTCAAAAAAAACTAAACTATTGTTCGCTTGCCCAGTGATTGGTATCTTTCTCAACCTCACCACAGTATAGTCATACAGGGTTAATTGATTTTTGTTAATTTATTATTTGTGATTTTTGCATTGCACTTGGTTATTTTTAGGTTTCAGTATGGACTATGAAATTCTAGGTAAAAAAATTCTGTAAATTACTGAGGTTTGTAATAAAATAAAAAACCTCCTAAATAGCTCCAGCATTATGGGTAACTCAGGAACTTAGGCCACTTGCAAGAAGTCTTGAGAACACTCATTAAAATTTTTTTTTTTACAATTTTTTCTTAAGCCCAGCGGGCAACCAATCATAGTGATATACGAAATTGTTTGCTAAATTGATAACTTTTTCAATCTTTTCAATTGTCTTTAAATTGATCAAATTCAAGAAAATTATGCTGTGTTGAAATTATATTTTATACTTGGCAGAAGTGCATCAGATGAGGTCCACAAGTTATCTGGACCTCATAAGGAAAGTGTGTGTTGTACTCACAATTCAAATCCAACCACATATCAAATCAACATGACCACATCTAAATTCAAACGTGTTGATGTCTTGATCAAAAGCATTCAACTGATGAAAACCTGGAAAAAACATTCCTACACTTGTTTACAAGGATAGAGGGTGTACTATTAATGAACTTGCTGAACTATCTTGTCTTTTGTGAAGCTCTGTGCCTAAGATTTGCAAATAAGGTTCATCAAAGTAAATTCATAGTATGCTTGTTCACTCCTGATCAAAATTTAGGGCAAACATTGTGCAAATACCTGTAAATACTAATCACTTGGAACAATAATAAACATTTCAGTTCTCATAGAGACACATAAGCTCACATTAACAAAAAATTTTATTAAACATGTTGTATCATATGTCAAAGTCACCTAGACAAGGTGTCTCAATACACCTCAGTTTGTAAAACAGCTGTGATTTTTTATGGGGTAAATAACGTATGACAAGGGGTTCTACAGCCAACTCCTATCTACATGCAATATAAAAATCTATGGACTTTTACCATTTAGGATTTCATCTATAGAACTTCAGGGGACAATACCACTTACTTTTAACAAGACTTTTTCCCATTGAAAAGATCAGTTTCAAATATTGTACACCTATGTAGGTCGGTGAAATAAACATATTTTGTTTGGAGTAATTTTTTTCTAAATTATTTCCCTGCAGAAATACCACAGTTTTTCAAACTTGCAAGATTACTTCTAGGAAGTAAGAGGCTTTTAGAAAAATTTCAATTTTGTTAATGTAAGTTTGGATAAATTTAGATCTGAATTATATACAAAGCTTTCATTGAAAAAGCATTCATTTAATAAGAAAATTATTGCTGATACAACACACTTGTGCAGCCATACCCAAAACTGGTAGTAATCACCTAATTTCTAGCAACTATACTCCCTACCACAGACACACATGCATGCAGGTTTCCTAAGTAGATTAGCAACTGCAACCTCTCCCTTATTCTTCTGTACCCATTCAACCACTTCCATAATCACATTCACAGTACTCTCCCACTCCCTTCCAATCAAATCGATTCAACTTCCTGGCACTATCATTGTGCTTCTATTCATACCGTCAATCACTCTCTCAGCATGTGCATAATCTCTTAGTCCTATACCTTCTAAACTTGTGTATACACTGCTTTCAGATAACCTTGAATATCTTCATACATTCTTAATTTTGCTATCTTTACAGGTTTATATTATTGTTTTCACAGTCTTTTATACAGTTTTACACACTTTTTAGGAACTTTCTTTTCATCCTTCTCATTTACTTTTTCTATCACTTCCCAACACTTTATAATTCATTTTACAACAGAACCATTATCTTAGCCAACAGTTTTTCATTCTTTTTTATCCCAGCCTTACCTCACTCAAGCACTCACATTTGAAGTTGATATGAAGGCCAACATCTGTCAGAGCCTTTATAATAAATTTTCCATAAGAATTACACATCATATACACAAGCACATTCTCTCATCCCATTGGTTTTGAATCAGCCTTAATAATAAATTTCTCTGAATATTAGGTACTCCATGTCATGTGCATTTTCTAACTAAAAGAAGATGTCACTGGATAATTGGTTCTGTCAAAAAAAAAATAGTGTCAGGCCTGGAAGGTCATCACCACTTACAAAAATCTACCAAACACTACCTAGCACAATTTTTGATTCTATGCTCTCACCAAGACCTTCTTTACTGCATAAACAAACATCAAATTACTCTCTTAATCTAGTCCTACAAGTTAACTTGCATCCAAATCATCTTCAGCACTTTTTGCACATCACTGAACTACTCCTTACTGCTCATACGACCAACTTATACTGCAGTATTCCAAAAACAAACTCTTCCATTTCTCTCTCAGACTTCTGAGTCAAACCCTTGCAGAACTTCACTTCCTCCACATTCCACAAGTGATACAATACACTCAACATCTATATGACTACGCTCATTCTTCCTTCTACCTTCAGCCATTTTACCCAACTCAGCCAATATTTGTAAACATTTAAACATTAATTTACCACAAGTAATTTACATCAGATACAGATTAACAATCAAATGAGGAATGATGAAGAACCGGGATCAGGATATATACCACATGTGGGCCCGAATAAGCTGCAAGGCTTCTAGGGCTTTGACTAGTATCAAGTCAAAATACAAAAGTTTTTCACAAGAACACACTAGTTGCTTTCAAAGACTCACTCATCACTAAGAGATCCACAGATAAAACACGCAAACTCAAATCACTATGTACGACTAGAACATAAATATAAAAAAAAGTAAAACACGGCCCCTGAAGATGCGAAGATCGGCAAACCATTTACAAAATAACGATGAGTCAATCGTTCCTCTTTCGGTCGGAAGCCGATTCATCATTACTGTATGGTTATTATAAACAAAAACAAATGCAATCAATCAAAATTCAGTTACTTACATATAGAGTGTAGTTTCAATGTTTCAACAAAATTTCTTATTTTTTGTTCAATTTTTAGCCCGAGGCCTTTGGAATAATGAGTAGCGGTGCACTCGGTACACAACGAATAGCGTAAGAAATCCGTTACATCGGAAACGAAGTAACGTACAGCAAGAACCGTCTGGGACTAAACATATAAAGGAATAAAAGTATTCTAGTCCTGGAAAAAGGAATGCCAGCCAGTGCTGTGTCTGGTTCCAAGTTCTCCTTAATAAATGTTTGGAATGCGAGGAAGAAGATTATGGACGAATTACGCAAGCGAAGGACATGCGACGTGTGAAATGGACGAAGAAGAGATGATGAGTGCTTACGGAGTATTCGCACTATTCAGCTATTGCAAAAGCCTTGATTTAAATTACAACTAATCTGAATGGAAGTCCTCTTAAAGTTAGGGTTCAATAAGGACCTAAATGCTTTTAATGACACTTTGAGACAGTAACATAAATAAAGTTATATTTGTCATCAACTTTAACTAATGAAAACGGAGATGAAGAGTACTCAAAAAGTATCTGGCTCATATAAAGCCTCAACTTAGTTGAAATCTTTGCTAAAGTTAGAGACAAATATGTTTTTCTTCTTTATTTTACCGCCTCAAGACAAAAGCCTCAAAAGCTTCCAAAGTAATAAATAATTTATGATCTACCCAATCGAAAGCTTAACGAAAATCGAGAAATACATAATATACAAGATTCCTTTCGGCCATAATTGATTAAAGATGTTGTAGGTCAAGAATGCTCTGCGTTGTATATTTTTTCAAACGAAAGCTACACTATTTTTCATAGAGCTATGCTTTCTGTTCAAAGTAAGAGTACAGATTTTTGTAGACAATTTTCTCAAATATTTTACAAAAGATCCATGAGCAGATACTGATTTATAATAGTTGTTGACATAGGTTTCATCTCCACTTATAAAGAAATTGGTCACTCGAGTAACTTGTAGAAGCTTTGGAAATATTTTCTAATCAAATAGAAAAGTTAATTATCTATGAAAAGGCTGCAGACATTAAATCAGCTATGCATTTGAAATTTTTTCACAGGAAACGATTTGAATGAGCTTGATTTATTTCCTAAAATGTTTATGCTGTTGAGGGTATCAAAAACATTAATGCCAAGGATAAAAATAATTTTTTTCATGAATGTGTTTCATGTATTTCAAGCTCTGAGTGGAATCTACACTGACGAAAAAATTGTTGAAGAGATTTGCAACATTCAACTTTATCAAGCGTGTATTTTTCGGGGGGAAATATAATTTAAATGTGCGACGTTTCCATAATATCAAGTTTGAATTGAGAAAATTTGAAAGTTAAATAATTTTTCAATAAAATTTTCTATTCGTTTCATATTCCATCAACCGGTAGCATACAGTTGATGTTATTTTTCCTTCACAGAGGAACAGATGGTAAAATTGTTTTTTTTTAATAAAGTTAATGTTTTTCAGTAATCCAAGGCTGTTGCTTGTTTTTAGGGTAACAAGAAGAACCTTTATTAATTCCAACACGTTTTATCGCTGGGTTTTCAATGCCTTACAACTACTGGCGTGGTGAGGGATGTGAGGAATGTGTGGTTAAAACTTCCTTTTCCTAAGGAAGCACTCCTTGGTTGCGTGAAATTCCGTGCCTGAGCCGGGATTCAAACCCTAACGTCCCAGCTGAGAGGATATCACGCTAACCAGTACGCCATGGAGCCCGAATAATAGTGTAGGTGATGATAGGACAACATTGATTATACGCAGAACTGATATCAGTTAGATTTAACAGCGTGTTGTCAATGTGGTATTTACTTCTTTATCAACGATTAGCAAAAGAATTGATTCTGTTGGGCATTGCTCTTGAGTTAGATTCAATTATTCTACAGTATTTGTAAGTTTCAGCCTGCATCTCATTGCCCGTATTCAACATATTCTTTGTACCAGAAGCACCAGAAAATATTTCGAAAAATTAACCTGAGGTTAATTTGTGGGTAGTATTTAGACACGAGACGTTTTAGTTCCCTAGATACACAGTTATTTTGTAAGCTAAACACATATGGTACCGAAAGCTACACTATTTCTTATGAAATTAAGAAACTAATGGAAATTTGTACGAAAGATAATTTACCTCTATTTGATGAACAGCTTTACTAAGCGGATGGTGCACCAATGGGGGAGTTGCGTCTCACCGACCTTAGCGAATACTTTCCTCTCGCATCACGACCAAAATTTGGTCGAACGAATGCCCTAACTCTTTTAAGCCTGTTCTGTATCGAAGGAATGTGGACGACACGTTTCTGTTGTTTCGGGATGAAACTCAAATTGAACTGTTCTTAGATTACATGAACAACAAGCACTCTTCTATTAAGTTTTCATATGAAAGAAAAGCTAATAATAGGCTTAATTTTTTAAACATATGTATTCAAAAAACGAACAACTCTTTCCAAACCAGTGTCTTTCGTAAAGCAACAAATACGGATTTAGGTATGAAATATAACAGTCCAATAAATTTCAACTTTAAGTGCAATTTGATATCTTGTCTCGTAGATAGGGTTTTTAACATTTGTTCAACGTACGATGCTTTAACAAATCAATTGGAATTTTTACCGTCATACTTTTGCAGAAATTCATTTTCTCTGCCCTTTGTTGAAGAACTTTTCCGCAGAAGAACGGACTACAACCGAAAGGGGAAATCTGCAAATTTTAATATTAAAAAAAATATATATGGTTGCTTTCGTTACCATACATGTCTAACTTTCAAAATAACTGTGTATCTAGGGTACTAAAAGGCCAGAAATTGGTCGGATAAATCGGAGTTTAATATTGCTGACGAAAAATTAGTTAGATCTGTTAAGAATAAATTGCCTATTAGGATTTCTAAGTCTAATGAGACGCGTGTAGAGGCTTAATGAGTGATGGAAGAAGGGATCGCTAGCGCACTATATTAAAAAAATTGAGGTTTGTTCTAAGTTTTCGTGATTGAGGACATATTCAAAATCACGGTTAGGGGCTTGTAGAGATGATCTGCCCGTCACCACATGCTGCACCATCACCACATGCCACACCATCACCTCATGCCACACCATCACCTCATGCCACACCATCACCACATGCCACACCATCACCTCATGCTGCACCATCACCTCATGCCGCACCATCACCTCATGCTGCACCATCACCTCATGTTGCCCCATCACCACAGACAACAATGCTCAGGGGCCAGCTAACCAGCCTTGACCTACGTGAATTAGAGCGTCCAACTACTAGCGAGTCAGTGACTTTTGGCCGGCAAGTATCAAGGGGACAGTGGTATGTTTTTGATGTTCAGTACGTTCGACCAACATGCAGAGTAAAAATACACTGCTTAGTGTGATAAAAGTTAGAAATATAGCTTGTCATTCACATTGTGTTTATAAAACTAGGAAAAATTAATACCCGGACAGAACATTCTTTTACTTAAAAAATGAGCAATAGGGCTCTAAGAAGGAATTATAAGCAATGAAAATAAAAATCTCGTTGCAGACAGGGATTTTAATTTTTCAGTTCAAAACACACATTGTCACATACATATACCATTTTAGTATGAACCTTAATTGCACAGACTGGTCGAGTATATGAATACGTTCACACTTACAGAGACGATTTGAATTAGTGACAAAACTCCAGCAAGAAAAGTATTTTGTCAGTTTTTATTGTCGTGGGAAATTGTGAGCTTAAAATAAGTATGTCATGCTCATTATGCTATTGAGGCACTTCATTTTTCAAATTCATCAGTAATCGTTTTCATCTTGGTTCCAATGAATAACATGTGTATCTCTAGTACTTCTGAAGGTGAGCAAGTGCTCCAGAGAACGGCTCCGGCTCGATCAGCAGTGATAGCTCCAGCTTCTACTTAAATGTCATCTTTCTCCGAAGTTTTTATTTCCAAATTCAGTCTTATTATCAGTTTGAAAGATATCATCAGCGTAATTCTTTCTATTCAAGGTAATCAGACACACGCAATGTCTTACTGCCCAATACATATAATGGAATACGTAACTGATCAACCTGAACATCAAATGATCATATCCGATGGAGACTGAACGTATGTCAATCTATAATGTATGGGTTACAGTTATTTCTTAAATTTCAATTCACGGTCAAACAGACGATTTTTCTGAGATGGTATGGTAAGCCCAGGGCCCAGGAAAAGACTCATCAAACGCTGGTGTATTGCTCGCAAGAACAGAGATTCATGTGCTGCGACCTCTATTTGCGTCACGCAAACACGCATGCGGCGCTCGCACCGTCTGTACAGGCCCGGGCCCTGCGTGGGGCAGGGATCTACAGTGGGCAGCTGCAATCTCCACACGCCTGCGATTTTAATTATAATTCATTCGTACCGAATAAAACGAAAAGTAGGAAGAGTTGCAATATTAAGTTTCGCGGAAGGAAGGTGTTGATCTATTGTGCCATCAGTGCGAGCAGAGATAATTGGTGCTTTTGTATACAAAATATATTTAACTGTGGAGAGGGACACACGGACATTATTGTCAGTAGAAAGACTGGCAGATTTTGGGTTCAGTGGGCGTATAAAGCAGTACTATTATTACTTCGCATTACTGAGGTGAAGTAATGATTGATTTTAATTGACACCGGCTGAATTTTTTTATAAAATCAAAAAAATAACCAAATTTCTAGCGCAAGCAGCCTCAAACGTGAAATACTCGTTGGGGTGGCGTACGTCAAATTTTTTCTTTGGCTATAGGACGGAGAATGTTCTAAACTTACGCTGATCGGTCAGTGCACTGGACACATTTACGTGATAAACCTAATCACTATGTCACCGAGGTAGTGTTACCTGTACGTCAAGCATCAGCGTTTATAACACAAAATCAAATAAAGCGAACGAATTAACTAACGTTCGAAGAAATTGTACACTAACATTACGTTCGAAGAAGCTGACTCACACTATTTATGGATATGCCCAATTGTAAGAAATGTCTTCTAACAAAATTACATACAAATTATCACGAAAACCAGACAATCCGATCGATGAGGCCGTGAATGAGAAACAAGCTGAATAAAACTTATGCCAAATAACCGTAGCGCAGCAGTAGCGACGGACTCTTCGAAGATTGGTAAAACATGTGATTGAACGTGACCAACGCCAAGGTGAATGGTTAAGGCTGCCGAAGAATTTTTAGATAAATTGAATGTGTTGGTGTTGAGCTCATAAGCTCCCCAGACAAAAATTAGTCACCAATTGTTTTTCGAGTTCCAGTTTTTTACTACGATTATTAATCGATTTTCAAACTGTGACTGAAGTTTAGGTTATGCGCAAGTATTAATAAAAGCATTAGTCTTCATCAACAGCTATCAAGGTATAGACATGTGTTTTAGTTACTCCCCAACGATGAGACGATAGCAAGACATTTCAAAATGGCAAAAAGGGGGTATTGTGTTTGGTTGAGCTAAGAAACACCCAGTGAAGGAAGTAACTGAATTTACTGGTGTTTCATGCCGCACTGTTATGCGGGTGTATCAACAATGAAAACAATTCAGTACATATGGCAATTCATGGCAAATTCAGGTTGGAAAAATTCTTATCGGTAAGAACCGGTGTCGTGTGCGTGAATTTCTAACTGAATTCGTTTGGTATCAAGGATGGAACTACTGACATACGTCAATGATGGCACTGCTCTAACTGTTTCTGAATACAATCTACGTAGAATCCCACGTAATTGATATTTGGAGCAAAGTGGCTAGTAAACAACAGATGTTATATTTAACTCCTGCCCACAACAGCATTTGTTTGAACTGAATAGGTATAGAGCTCTAGGGGGTAGTGGTTAACATGAGAGCCTCAGAGCTGGGAAGTAAGTGTTCAAATCCCGGCTCAGGCACTACACTTCACGTAATCACAGAGTGTTTCCATTGAAAACGAAAGCTTAAGCCTCACATTTATCACGCGTCAGTAGTTATACGCATTTGAAATTCATACGGTATACAGCGTTGGAATTAATAAAGGTACTTTTTTGGACCAAAGCAAACGTATATTGGACTGTAGAAGAGTGGAGAAGTATCACGTGGTCAGATGAGTCACAATTTTGTCTCTAGTCTATAGTAATGATGCCCGCCGTCGTGTTCATCGAAGACCTAGTGAAGCTTTCAACGAAGCCAGTGTACTACGGACGATATGAGGTGGAGGATCTGTCATGTTCTGGAGCATTTTTAACTACACAGAAGTGAATCTTTTAGTTGAAATATCTGTCAAACTGAACCGAATGGCTACATTGAACTGATTGCCAAGTTTTACCATTGCACAATATCTGAATGAAGGAATGCATGTTGCTTTGCATATCTTTCAGAATGAAAACTGCCGGGTGCATCGGACTAGAACTGTCATTCATTGGCAGACAGTCATTCAGGATATATCAGGCACTTAGATTGGCCAGGTAAGTATCTAGACATGAACCTAGAACAAGTTAGACGTCGAGAAGATCGTCCACGTACTGTAGCCACACTACAAGATAGGTTGATGCAAGAGTGGTTTAAAATCGACCAGGTGTACGTTAGGCCACTCGTAGACTCATTGCTGCGCAGAATTGCCGCCATTATTCGTGTTCGTTGAGGTCCTACATTTTATTAGTAGCAAGTGACTAATTTTTCGTCCGAGGAGCTTATGTCGTGCTATTTGGGATGTTAGTGTGGTGAAATAAATATTTTTGAAGCAAGTGAAAATGAGAGAAATAATTCAGCGATTGGAAATGACGACATTCAAAAGGAATTTGATTTTCGAACAACTAAAGGACAAAAATATGGTCGATATGGACTAAATGTGCAAATATTTTTAACCCTTCAACGAATTACCACGAGAAGGACGCCGTACATTCATACAGTCTGTGTAACCGAGAGTGACCGTGTGAATGCAACAACTACGGCCACGAAATGTCTCGTGATAGTTCGTAAAAGGCATAAGTAGAGCAGCTAAAGCACCACTACTTTGCTGCAACCACTGGTAAGCCAATTACGGACATTTTAAAATTCATGCTAGCGTCCTTAAATTTCAAACCCAGAGACAAAGCTATAGAGCATTTACGAGTTAGCCTTCAAAAAAGCAACGAACAAGCCGGCGAGCTAAAATATACCAGAATACCATAAATATGAACGAATTTCTAGCGATACGCAAGTAAAAATTGAATTAGCAGCGTTTTGAACCTCACTCGTGACGTGGACTGCCATGGGCATGAACGCACTAAACGTTCCATTCACTATGCAGGTGATCAATGCATACATGCAGTAAGGGAGCATGATGCTTATCAGTGGGTCCGAGATCTTGCTTAAACTCGTCTTATCGCTGCTGATAAGTGATATGCAAAGCGTAGTCAAGGCCTGCAGAGCTGATCATTATTATGGATACGATGTCTATCTTCATTGCTCAAAAGATCTTACAACTTTCTTTATGAAATATACAGTGGCTACTGTAGGCGGATTGGCTTTTTGCATTACAAAACTTAATTTCTTAGTTTTTTGGGCCAAAACACTCTCCGTAGCTCCAAAGAAGACCTAACATAGCCTTAGAAATGAAATTTTCATAATTCTTCTACCCTTCAAATCGTAGAAAGGAAATTCGATGGAACAGCGTGACATTTTTTGAAATGGTGCCATCAATTACCTGACTTTTCTCGAACCATGTAAAACTATAATCATAAACAGTTTCGATACCGTTTAGCACTACAATAATGATTCCACTAAAATAGTGTGTTTACTAATTTACTCTACCACTTTTCGTACAGGATCGACAACTGTTTCACATTTAATTACATATGGTGAGGCAGAGGTAGGAGAGTTTTACGTGGCACAGAATCTGGATTGAAACGAGCATTCGATGACGAATATTTATCTCAGTGCGCGCGCAAGCGAATATAATAAATTTTAAAAATTCTTCCGGTGAATTTCAATTGCATACATAGATTGGGTTATCATTACTTTGGCGTGTGAATTGCTGATGTAGAGTCAGAATTGGGTACCGACGCATGTTGATGATTACTGGGTATTTGCGTGCCCGCATATGGTTGAGCAGTCGTCTCATGTCTTGTGCTCGCAGAGTATTTTATTTATTTTCACTCACAAATGTTATAGCTACTCACCCAGCACACAGTCGAGGTTCATGGTAATTGTCATGACGTTCTGAAAGTCCGTTAACAAAAACTTCAGTAACTTTCATTCATTACCTTTGGTGCATAAAATGTCTGAAATTAATTAAATTTATTGAATGAGTTATTGAGTAGCGGTGATGTTCTCCGACGCAGTGGGCAATCAGTCAGCAGTTACTTGGCTCTATTGCTCGCTTACAAAAAAAGAACCTTTATTAATTCCAACACATTTTACCGTTGGGTTTTCACTACCTTACAACTACTGGTGTGGTGAGGGATGTGAGGAATGTGTGGTTTAAACTTCATTTCCCAAGGGAAGTACTCCGTGGTCACGTGAAATGCTTGCCTGGGCCGAGGATCGAACCCTGGTCATATTGGCTGCGAGGCCATCACGCTACCAGTACACCATGGAGCCCAGTACAACCAACTGATAAGAACACGGGGGCAGTTAGTTATGCGCTTGCTCTTTTTTTCGCCTTGTTTCCCCTTTTAATTGTTCCTTTAATTTTAAATTCCATGTTTTCTTCCCCTTTAAGCTCTGTATCAAATTTTATTGATCACTCTTTCCCATTGGCAACGACCACCATCCCACAACCTGCCTGCATCTTGAGCCTCTGGCCACGACTAGCTAGCGCCTGCAGCATCGGGCGAGACTCGCCTTCTCAAATCCAACAAAACTCCAAGTTTTGTTCGGCAAATGCTAGCGCCATTTGCTACCTCCCTTTATTACAAAACATTCAGATATTACCACAATTTTTATGAAGCTTTGTTTTTCTGTTACACTTGTATGATATATATTTCTTGAATAATAAGAGTATTTAAGATGAGCGAATTTGAAAATTGATTGGTGTAAGCACATAAGCGAACTTCTAGCACATAATTTATGTTTTCCATTTTTCATTAAAAAAGAAATTAGAAATAATGAATTTAACCAAGGAACAAGACAAGACGGAAACTCCGTTACATTGTACAATTTTAGGACAGCTGATCCAAAAAAATTCTCTTCATTCGAGGACAAATGTAGCCACTACAACCGCAAAAAAAGACTGCCTATAGTACTGTGCTTTTAACGTGTTCTAAAAAACACATGCGAAATCGTAAGTTAGCTGTAAGAAAACCCATATTAGCTATCAATGGAATTGCCACTGCTGCTAATACCACAGGCTATCACGGCTCAAAATACATAAGAAACACTGCTCAAAAATACATAAGATCTGATAGTTCTTACACATTAGTCTCACTTGCTTCGCATCTGAGTGTTGGGAAGTTGCTTACTCAGCAAACAGCCAAGCCTTTGAAAATGAAAATAACCAGGAATTAAAGCCATGGATTACTGACTTATTCACTTCAAGGTTCAGTTCTAAGATATCTTTCAGCATTTTACCGTTTTAGTAGCAAAATTTCTGCGATGGCATTTCAAACTAAAGGTGAAAGACCAGATGAAAGCCCACTGAGCAAAACGCTTCTTCCTGAAACGGTTTTTTATCTAAAAACGGTCGAATTCATTATTTCCTTTTGCCACCAAATTCAAGAATTAGGGAGTAAAAAATAGTAGAAAAAATAGGGTTAGGGATATTCTTCACGTCTCTCAAAGAACACACGCTACACATTGGCGTCTGCACCATCGCGGTATTTTAGCACAGAACGTCACACTTTTTTCATCAATGATGTTCTCCATGAATGAATGAATGAAATTTGAAAGTGTTACATTATTCCGTAAATATTTCACTAAAATCTTATTCATTTATAGCAAGCATACATTTATATTTTAACTCACTGTTAATCTTCAGTTGATAATTTCAACAGGTATTGTGACATATTTTAGTTTTGTTTAAAGCTTTGTGGTGTACCCTAACTTAGCGCATCAACAAGCGTGGAATATACTGAAATGAGAAGAAGAAATAGGTCTTCGTAAGTAATTCAAAACAACATTTTTTTCAGCCAACGTTACAAACTGAATCCAGAGAAAAATCATGCATAGTAGGACATCGTTATGCGTAATGTAGAAAAAAAATTACGGCCTGTAAAAAAAATGAAAAATGCATTATTTATGAGATAGTAAGAATTCCCGC
>VOMN01135050.1:0-26927 GCA_014899125.1 Orchestia grillus | reverse complement strand
GCCGTCTACCAACATTCCAGAGCTAATCTTTCGACGTAAAGACCATGGCGTCCCATGAGGGTGTAGAGAGGATGGGTGTGTCCTATAAAGGCTAAGTGAGTAAAAGTCCTATAAAAGTACCGGCAGAGGTGACTAGGCACAAATGTGATCTAGGGGCTCCAGTGTGGAATACCACATCATCTGAGCTGGTAGGGGCTGCCCTCTGGCAGAAAGCACTCGAAATCGGGAACCGTCGCATACCTCGCCAGTCCAGCTTGTTCTTTCGTTGGGGCAGACTTTGATTGGACATCGGTAGAAATTTCTCATTTTTCGAAGTGTATCAAGGTTTCGTCGGTACGTACGAACAATTGGATGCCGTGCAATTTATTATCTCTGTAAACGTAGATCATTAGATAGTTAAGAACGTAAGCATCACAGTTAGGAATAATGAAGCTATTGGGTGGTTTCCACAACGGTTCCACGTGTTGCAGGTTATGACTACTGGACCAATCTGGCAGCGTCACTAACGTGGACTACTGGTATTTCTAAACTTGTAATCAAGATGCAAAGGACCTGTTCTGCTCTGTACATTTTTCAGGTGATGCTAGCGGGGAACAACAGGTTATGTGTGAAATATGAGAGATTTGGACGCATGCAGGGCGTGTCGGTATGGTAAAGGACTTTGCATGTGTGACTACAGCATATGAAAAACTCTTCTGCACGTACTGCACAAGGTGACACAAAAGTCCTGCGGCAAATACATTTTATCATAAGTGGATAGAAAACCAATTAAATAAGAAGAACTTACCGTGAACGGGTTCACCATAATCCTAAGATGATATGTGTCAAGTATCATTCAATATATCGTCCTCTCCTCGCCACTATCACCTCCAACCTCTTTGGAGTTGCCGTCTCTGCTGGACACACCACATCCATCTCTAATTTGCTGCACACACCACATCCATTTCTAATTTGCTGCACACACCACATCCATCTCTAATTTGCTGCACACACCACATCCATCTCTAATTCGCTGCACACACCACATCCATCTCTAATTTCACCCTTTCTGCAGCCGTGATGGTTTTATCGCGTCTGTTGTTTAATGAGGTTCCCTTCACACATCCGTTTTCAAAACAAACCAAACGTTATTCCTGATATTCTCCGGTATAACCGAGACACTCCGAGTGAAAACTCTATCATTTTGCATTGAAATTTTGTTCAATTGTGAGTTTTCTCGTCGGTGAACACAACAGAGTCAAGACGATGAGTTGCGAGCCAGGACTTCAATGAGCGAATTCTATTGAATCGCTTTTCCCTTTAGGCATCCATAAGTGAATCAATGTTCCTCAGTTTTAGAGGGCAGAGCCTTAAATGTATCTTCACCACGCGACGAACAGATTCTCTCGATACACCGAGCTCTGCAGCCATTTTCCTTATGGACATCTGGGGATTTCTCACAACCTTTGAGACGATCTTCTTCTTGATTTTCTGGCTATTACATTCTTGGACTGCCACTTCTTGTGCGATCTTTTACACCACCGGTCTCCTTAAAACGTTGGACAGTGCGGTATCCCAAACTACAAATTCTTATTAGAAATTTGAGCACTTTCAAAATTTCAGTTGCAGACGTTCTTGCCCCAGTGAAGCCGTTGGCTTCCCATTGTACCTCGTAAATTATTATAGAAATATTAATGTATCGTCATACTATGCAGCATTTCATAATAATTTATATCTTTACGTAGTCGCAAGTAATAAAAACGAAGTAGAATTCCATATTTGCACCTCCGTCTTCTACAGTGAGTAAGTGTCGTACAGGAGGAGCAGCGAAGGCGCACGTATTCAGACACCATCCTACCTCTTAGAAATTGTGCAACCGACAATTTTTCCTTTATTTCAGCCCTCAGAGAAACTTATTTTTCACTTTCAAATCCCAGAAAACTTTGCTCCTCTCGTACAACCCTCACAGAAGTCTGCTGACCTCTTCCAACCCCTACAGAAGTCTGCTGACCTCTTCCAACCCTCACAGAAGCTTTTTGCTCCACTTCAAGTAGAGGAAAACTTTGTTCAACTCTCGCAAAACTTGGGCGACTTCAGCCCTCCCCTCAAGTCCTGATATCAGCAATCCCTCTGACGATCCAGGCTTTCTAACTCAAATGTTGCTCCCGAACTCTGATTCAAAAGTGGACACGTTTTTGTCTTGCTTCAATAACTGCTCGTCAAATTCTATCACGTACCTTCGTAACTCAATTTTCTTGTTTTTTCCAATATTGTTGGAAACGCGTCCCGCGCACAATGTGTACAGAGAGCTTTGTAGTAGTCCTGTAGCTCACTGGCATGCAGTCCTCTCTCTTATTCTATTCATTTTTATCCATGTTGACCGGATATTGGATTCCATTTGGTTGCTGGTAGCAATCTACTTCTCTTACACAATGTAAAATTAAATGACTACGAGTGATACTATTTTTTCTGAACTACTTTTACACATACAGCATATATATATATGTACTCATGACAAATTAGTAGTAATAAAACTCACCGGTAAATCTTTCTACAATTCTAGTATAAGCTAAGAAGTCGTCTCTAGATACAGGATGCCCACGAAAGAAGTATCCACTGGTTTTAAAAATTATTAATGTTGTGTATCTATGATACTATACGATTTGATCATGTGTTCTATCAGATTTCGCAGTGTTCTGATAATATATGATAGAATTGCTTTGAATTAAACTCGTGCACGGTATCATAGATACATAATATCGTTAATATTCAAAACCTGTGGATACATTTCTCGTAGACACCATGAATCATGGAGCTTATTATGATTGGTGTTTACTAGAATGAGGAGCGCCCAGGATCCAATCCATCTTCTGAAGTACATAATTGGAACTGAAGGTTAATATTTGGAGACATCCACTGGGTTTTTTATTGATTCTTCAATATGGATCCTGGGCGTCCCTTATTTTAATAAATAATTGGAACTGTAATGTGTCGACGTAGCCTATTTACGGACACGCAGGTCATAGGTCCGAAACTTTTGGTCGTTTGTCCTCTTGAAAACGCACACTGCTTAAGCGAGTGCAAACTTCGGTAAATAAATAAAAAAAACAGTGGATGTTCATACTTAAATACTTTGTAAGATGCTTGCATGCTAATGGCTTAACTTTCGAACTTTCCGCAAGAGAAAGCCACGAATTTTTTCTCATCTCTTTGTTTTGAAATTAAACTCCTCGTGATTTGTTTTTCCAATCCTAAGTTGAAATAAAACAGACCAATCTTTGAATAAACGTACCATTTTATATCATTATAAACAGAATCTAAAAGAAAAGTCTTCGTGGAATTCCTGCCTCATTGTAATAACGAGTACTGCTATGAGCGATTGCTGGCAGTCGCCTTACACCATCTTTTACGTGCTGAGAATGTCCTTGCGTTGACATACATAACATGGGTGTGCATCCGAACCGCTGTATCTTGGGTGTTTCAAAGAGAAAGGCACGGTAGCCCTAATTAAATTCCCCCCTTCCCCCCCCCCTCTCTGGAGGAAGCTGCCTCGTAGAGTTTGGGAGTTTCGCCCCGTATATCACGAGACACAAAATCTGTTCTGTTTCTTCATTCAGAAATTTATTTAAGAAGAAACTGTTCTTTTCTCTTACCCCCACGTTTGGAGGGGTTGATATTCCAGTGTGCAGAACTAACGCGATTGAGGCATGAAGCTGTTTACGAGCGCGAGTGTAGAATGAGTGCAATTAAAGATGAAGCCATCAGAATTAGAGTGTGTTGTAGTTTATGAAATATGAAGATGTTAACATCAGTATTTTGAACTAGTACAATCAAAAATGAAGCTATTAATATCAGAGTGTTTTGAGCATCCGCAGATAAACCTGGATCTATTAATATTAGAGTGTTTTGAACTTCCGCAGATAAATCTGGAACTATTAATATTAGAGTGTTTTGAACTTCCACACATAAATCTGGAGCTATTATTATTAGAGTGTTCAGAACTTCCGTAGATAAACCTAAAACTATCGATATTAAAGTGTTTTGAAGTGTTGTTGCACACGATGCTTTCTCCCCTTCTGTAGCAACTAAAACAGGGCACCCCCAACATTTGAGTTTTTCTTTGAAATAAAATTCACGAGCTAGAAAAAAGGGTTACAAGTGCTCTTAAGAGATAGATGTTATTTTTTTTTAGTTTTGCGTAACCGTATCTTTTGCATCTTTGCCCCTTACATTCAAATCCATGAAAATTACTCCAATTTTAGGCAGGCTATGAAGTTGCGTTTTAGGTCTCAGTTTTTCTATAAACTTTCATTTCGAAATGAGATTTCCCTCTCTCTACAGAATTACTTGAAGACTCTTGAACACAAATGATGTGTTTTATCCCTCTCAGTGGAATTACTTTGCGCATCTTAAATAAAAATGGTGTCGTGAGCTTCACGTTTCAAAATTAAACTCACAAAATTATATATTTATCTAAAAATTTAACATTCATCAGTGAAACGGGGCTTAAGATTTTAACTGCGGATTTCTACGATCAAACCAACATTGAGACATTGATGTGCCTACATTTTTGCTCGAAAAGTGCGCTTATTTTCTTGTTCGAAAAACGTGTGGATTGCTGACAGCAGGGAGTGACCACTTGACTCTTCCTTAACTAGAATAATACATGTACAGAACATGTATTTATATATAAGCTCCCTGTTGAATTTTCATTTAGTTCTTGAGGTAAACATTTCATGAAAACTCAATAGTATTTTGTCCTATGCTCATTGTTTATTATTACGTTATCTGATCTCATAGCTAGCGGTGTGCTAGTGTAAATATAGTGCTGCAACACTCCTTACTCTACTCTGCACTGGAAAACAATGTCGGACGCTCAAAATCACAGACCAGAAATCGAAGCACTAGCAATTATATTTCGAAGAGAGGAAATTCTTATACAATCCTGCATTGTGAGACTACCTGGCCAATACTTTGTCTCCCCCTGGTAAAACGTAAATGTAATTTAAACATTTTTGTAGGTTTCCTCATGATAAATTTGGATTCAAAGAATATGGTACCAATGGTGGCGTTCAGTGTCACTACTAGCCAGTACTGCACCTGCTCTCTCCGCGACAACAAGCATGAATAATCCCGCTAGAAAAAAAATCTACGAAACAAACCTCTGTCTTTGACGAAAGACAGGTTATACTTTTGCACTGAGTTGGGAAATATTTTAGAGAAGTGTCTCAAATGAAGGCCATGGGTCGTAGGACTGTGTAGAGAAAAATTGTTCCTTAGGAAATAGATGGTAAAATGCAGTCATTCAGAGGTAATAGTGGCAGAGGTAATAGATGGTAAAGAGCAGTCATTCAGAGGTAATAGTGATAGAGCTAAATAGCTGAATGCGCGCGACAGACGTTCTCTAAAGCGACTGGTGAGACACTGTAGGTTACCTCAGCTTTAGGTGTGCTTTCGAGACTTCTATGTTTCGTGCCCACTTTGCTTCTTTCCATTTTGATGCCTCCTTCGCTGACGATTCATCTTTTCTTTTTCGTCCTTCCTAACTTGCTGTTTCTACGCCCAGCCCTGGTGTGGGAACACCCCTTGTGCATAGATTCCCTTTCTTTTAAGTCCGTATTGAATGGCCCCTTCTCTTCCGATGCGGGATAGTCTGGGTCACTGAATCGCTGTTATCTTTACTACTACTTCTACTACAACTACTACTACTGCTACTACTACTGCTGCTACTTTTACTACTACAACTAAAGCGATTAGTGAATGTAAACCGAAGGAAAATTGTTCAACCGTTGACTAGAATATTCAACGATTGTCCTAAAAAACATTTTGCCAGCACCATGTGCCGAGAACGGATGGGAATGGGTTCAAGGAGTTGCGCTGCCACCGGAAAACTTTTGGTCAATTAAAGCCAATCGAATGAAACTGCTCCAATTTGCAGAAGACCACAAAAACTGAACTGTAACGCAATGAAAACGCGTCCTGTGGTCAGATGAAACGAGGTTCATCGAGTTCCAGAAAGACGGCAGAGCTGGAGTGAGGCTGCAGGCCATGACGCTGCTTTGTATCCTTCATGCATCGCTCCCACAGTACGGGGGTCCGCAGGGCTCTATCTGTCGGAGGTGGAGGTGCTTGACATGCTCAGGATTAAGTTCGGCAACCTTTTGCAGCAACAAAATGGAATCTCAGGTTTATTTGAACATTTTAGGTGGCCAAGTACACCTGCCATTGGATTTTGATTTTCCGAACTGTTCTGATATTTTTCAAAACGACAACACTGGCATCCGCCGGTCGCATGTAGGGTAAGATTGGTTCAGCGATCATGAGGGATTATTTTCTCATACGAAATGGTCTGCAAAGTCCCTTGATTTAACCCCTACTGAAAATTTGTGGGACCAACTGGATACGGAACTGCGAGCCTCAACGCATCGTCCTTCTGCGTTGAAAGATATTTCTCAACGTTTGCTTGTACTTCGGACAGAGATTCGTTTACACCGTTAGCAAAACTTTACGGAATCTATGCCTAATTAAATGAAAGTTTTAATCAGTGTAGAAGCTGGTCCAACGAGCTATCAAGCTTAATTGTTTTCGTTACATCCACATTTCTCCAGGGTGCGCCCAACTTTTTGGTCGCGTACTGTATTATTCTCGTAATTGTTTGCGGCAGGTCGTTCACAGATGTTCGTATTTAACTAATGTTCATGCTCATATTCTGCTCAACTAAAATTAGTATCTAAGTACTACATAGGAATTGTCATAAGAATTGTTCCGACGGGAATAATCAACTCCTAAGAGATTGCTGACGGCTGAGTACTTTTTAAAGATGTTGATTCCTTTGTAAACTGCCTAAATGGAGGGAGAGGTTATTCGTTGACCTGAATATTCCGCGTGAGACTATTCTGCACTTCCGTATTGGACATTCAAGCCAATGGAATATTTATTTAGAGCAGCGGATTTTCTCCATTGCTTCCACCATCCGTTATTGTGCGCTGTCTGTAGGCGGGAAATTCAACAATACATTTAGTTTGAAAGACCAAAAACCGTACTCTGTCACCTGTACACCAGGCAACGAGGTGTGAGCTGGAGGAACTCAGGCACAAGGTGAGAGAGTAGCCTTGGTCATATAAATTTCGTCCGCGCCACGCAAAATACAGCCTTTAGAATAAATTGGTCCTGCCAAGCCCAAAAAGCGTTGCCGTGCCACCCAGAATTTCCACCACCGAGTTTCTCACTCGCGGCACCTGCTAGAAAATCCCCAGCTGCGGACCCTTGTTTTCCATACCGCCGTTTGCAAACAATAAATCTTGTCCCTCTTTCGGCCCAGTCAAAGGACTTAGCCCCCGCTCTGCTCAGCCCGTTTCCTCTGAGGACGTTGGCTTTGCAGTGAGCGAGATGAAGGCCCTTTCATTGTCACAGGAGGTTTACAGCTTAAAACGATGCACTTTCTAAGAGAAGTTGTTAGACGGTGCCTCATTAATGACGCTGCTTGTTTATGAGTCCCGTGCAGGGCTGAGCAATGAATGAGAGAGGAGAGTAGGAAGTCTTCACTGACTACCCAAGCAGATCACTTTTGATTTTATTCGTCGTAACTGTGTTTTCGATCTTTGTTACTTCGTTCATTAATGTGATAGTGCACTAGACTAATTGATGAGGTGACTTACTTTTCAGTGAACTCATTTTCAATCATTGTTCGTATTCACATTCCGTATCGAAATTCATTGATATTCTTTCTGATGTACATACAGAAAGTGCTACCAAAAAAGGTCCTAAAATTTCTCAACGTAACTATACGTCAGCGTTTCATCCGGTTAGTAAGAGGTGCGGGTGTGACAGAAATAGAAGTTTCAAAATATGCTCCTTTCAACAGGACGGGAACTTAAGGTTCATGAATCAACTTTGTGTTTGAACACACAGCCAAACGCTATGATTCATTCATTCGATAACCCATTAGATTTTGAGTTCTCTGACACACATGAAATTTCTTTTTTTTTTGTGCAGGAACTCCACCCAAAAAATTTCCAATCACATAACACTAACTATGTTTTTCGAACAAATTAATAGGTGGAAAACGCAAATAAATTAGTGATTCAATGTGGCCTTAAACGTAATTTTCAATTACTACTTTGGGCATTACGATTAAACGAAATCGTGAACTTCATACCCCCGAACTCGAGTACTACGAAGAATATTTCAAGTTCTCCCACGTTTCAATTTCGTTCAAAAAGGAGCAAAACTATGTTTTATTTTTCACTCATACCACTGAACTTGAAGAATATCGTTCACTTTGACCCACCCGCACATATTAACGGGATCTCAAGAGAAGATGAGTTGGTAAAATAGCTTCACTGCAAAAGTTATGAGAAAGAATCAGTGGACGCATTTCAGGGTAGAATTTAAACGTTCGTTTTCGCAGAGGATCGGATGCTTTGAACTATTTCTCATGCCTGCCAATAACCAATATCCCGCACCGCACTCCGAAAGCCAGACATTTGCGATGTAGGCGTTATTGCTGTATTGAATTTTGGTCCGTGCGGGACTTTCTTGCGAGAGTTGGTCTCGAGCTTTACTTATTTATTCGGATGTTTGGGATAAGCTCTTTTCGAATTTTTTGATCTAAATCAGCATCTAGAGGTAAGAAATGAAAGGGCAGTATTGGTATCGTTATTCATTATTTTACGAACAGTAGTGGATGGAAAATTGAAACAATGAAGAACGGTGAAACTCTAAAGCGGTTGTTCAAGCAAGAATTATCTTCGCCAGAAAGTCATTCTAAAAATGCACGGCAAGGGCTGCCGAGCGAGTGATGGTGGGCGTATTCATTAGCTTTTCTTAACTGGAATAAAAGCTGCTATTCAAAAGCAAGTAAAGTAGTTAAGTTTTGTTTTGCGTATCCATGTAGGCAATTGGGGGAGGAGCCTTTAACTAGTTTCTGTAGCATTGAGTGGGACACGTGATTATATCACCCCTTGGATAGGATGCTAGTCTATTGCAGGCTTCCCCTCAACATCAACTGGGCCCGGTTGTCCACGTGGGTAGAGTGGGAAACCTGGGGCCAAGCGGATTCGAACTCGCCACCTCTCGACCCGCAGTCAAGCGTCTTATCCACTAGGCTACCCTCACCCCCGATGTGCAGTACATTGCTGAAAGTTTAGGAGACAGTATGGATTCTCTCCGGAAATTCGCTTAAGAAACTTCGACTTTATCACGCAATTTTGAACAGTATAAAATGATATAACATCGAAAAATAGCACTTTTAACCACTTCCATCGAGTCCGACAAAAATGCCAGATTGACTTAAATTTCTACCAAATATCTATCCTGATCTCCCTATTATTTTCGCAAAACATACCGAAAATCGAACAAAATCCCCATCAAATCGACAACGACGGCTTCACCGACACGTCTTGGGAACACTTACCATCAAGCTTAGCTACTTCCAGAACAAACTCAGGGCATTCATTCCCATCCATGCACCTGGAACACCATCCATTAGTTACGATTTCACTTGAAATGATGGAGCACCTTCGACCGATTGCATGCTCAGAACTCATTAGCGGGGCCGTCCCACTCAAAACGCCCAAGAAGGCACCTGCCCGGCTCCTAATAGGTGAGCCTTCAGGCCACGGCAAGGCTCCATCAAGAAATATCGCCTTTCAACGTTCATTATTTCGACTTAAGCAGGCACGTAGCGTAATAATGGCCTGCCTCAGACTTGATTATTAGAAAGTGGAATGTGAAGTGATTGATTATTTCGACTCATGATAGAGGTGATGGTGATGCATTCCACGTGATTTTTACGGTGGGTTCCGGAAGAACTACGGCAGACTCATCTGTCAACTGGATTTACAGTTAAATAATGAAAAGTTGACTGAGAACGCGCTGTTTTTGGGCGGTGATGTTTCTTCATTTCTCTCAGAAAGCGTCCAGTAATTCCAAGCATTCTAATTCAGTAATATCTTTGGGAAGCCTGCCATTACGCGTGGCATAACCTACCTTCTAATGGACTCAACTATTTTATTTTCTGACTCGCGCACAAATCACGAAGAAAAAAATTCTTTGCCTCGGTCTTTTCACGGACAAAGCCGCAGCTAATCGTACGTTATGCCCGCTAGAATTATTCCTTAAATTAATCATCGTTCTATAGTCGCTGTGTTTGCGTCCGCCGACACCAGAGGGGTTCACACTGGTCCGAGACCCACAGCATTTCTACGCGGTACCCCACACGTACAGGCTGCATTCAACATAAAAAAAGAACCTTTATTAATTCCAACACGTTTTACCGTTGGGTTTTCAATGCCTTACAACTACTGGCGTGGTGAGGGATGTGAGGAACGTGTGGTTTAAACTTCCTTGTCCAAGGAAAGTACTCCCTGCTTACGTGAAAATGCCTCGACGACTGAGCCAAGATTTGAACCAGGGTCCTCTCGGTTACTAGGCCATCACACTAGCAGCACGCCATGGACATACACCTCGGTAATCGTGAGGCCTTTTTTAGTACGAAAACGTTTTCAATGACACTTAACACTTTTCGTTGAAATTTTGCAACGAATAATTACATCTACATAAAAACCATGAGAATTACTGCTTCCGTTGTCGTTCATTCGATTTTCGTTTGGCTTATTGGTGGATTTTGATAAAACATATCGAGGTATCACGGACTTTGCCCAGTGTATGAGAGAAATGAGATATACCTCAGAACCGCTGTATACTCGTAACCTTCTTTCTACATACTATCGCGTGGGAATGATGCTTAATTAATATTGCTGTAACTGAGTAGTAAGCGTAATGTACTGGGACATCCCCCCGATATCAAAAACGTTTTTTTGAGAGCAGTTTGCTGAGGAGAAAGCCTCACGGTTTTTCAACTTGTGATGTTTATTTTCGAATTAGGATACCAAACGTGACGCCTGCCTAATCTCATTAACCTGCATGATCTCATTAAGCCAAAAAAGTGAAGCAGCCCAAGGAAAAAAAATCGCTTAAATCCACTTTCACCTCGGTTCTATAGATCACACACCTCGGACTACCGAAACGACGTTAGCTTACAACTTAAAATAAAACACGTTACTATGAGTACACTCGAGTCTTCATCATAGAGTCTTGGTGCGATTCAGCTTCCTAAGACCTTGTTTCTCATGAATTTTGTCCCCGTGTCCGCACTTCTGTTCTGTTTTGCCCCAGCGGTCGCACGTTGGCGTTTCATCAACTGCTTCAGCCCAAACACCGAAGTTTCTTTGTTTATTTATCAACAACTACGTTAGAATCTCCCCGTCCTGTTAATTTTGGGCATTTTTAGATCATTACCTGCAGAATATGAAGAGTTACGTGTGAAATTATTCGTGTGAAGTTACATCCCCGTTAGATGTCTGTTATAAAGGTATTCTTCAGACTCATAATGGCACTGTTCACAAGGCAGAGGAGATGTGCTTAAAAAGTAGAGAAAATGTTAAGGCTACAGCGTTTCACAAGTGCATTTCTGCTTTTCTTGTGTCTAGAACGAGTGAAGTATTGAGCCTAGTGCGAGACTCGAGGGGGCTCGTATTATCACACAGCGCTAATGAGCTGTCGATAGCAGCGCGACCAGGGCGCCAACTCTGAGTCGAGTATGTTGTCCGAGTGCATGTTGTACGGGTGCATGTTGTACGGGTGCATTTTGTACGAGTGCATGTTGTCCGAGTGCATGTTGTCCGAGTGCATGTTGTACGGGTGCATTTTGTACGAGTGCATGTTGTACGAGTGCATGTTGTACGAGTGCATGTAGTACAAGTGCGGGGTCTTCATTCGAGGAAGGCTTGCCATCGCAATGAGTTTCTGGGGGTTATGACTTGAGACGCTGAGGAGACCTTGGAGTGAAAGCAGGGATCCTTTGTTATGAACTTTCCCGTGATCAATTACTTCCCTTTGGGCTTGCGTCCATGGAAATACCAATCGATTATTTCCCTGTAGACTGGTGTCCATGGAAATACCAATCTATTATTTATCTGCAAGCTGTTGTCCATTGAGATAACAATCCATACTACATATAGGATGTTCCATAAAAGGTAATTCCAATTAGACGATAATTTTTTGTTTTGAAGTTCGAAAGCATGCCTTTAGTTTTGTTTACTCTGATTAGTCAAGTTGAGTGTTTTAGGATGCGTGTCCGCGGTGCGTCGTAGACCAGCGTATAACTTCGCAATGTGTTTTCATCTTGAACACGTTCTATTCAACGTCCACGTCTTTCATAGGACACCCCGACACAGCGTTTGTTCTGTCTACGTCGTGCCATTGACTGAAGAGAATGAGTTCAAGGTGCTACAGTTTTTCGTTACATTATATTCAGAGCCTCATTCCAGCGAAAAGTCATGAGCCGTTCCTTCTACTAAGATGAGCAGAATTGTGCCGACTGTCTCCGACGTGCCGAATTCTTGTTACCGATAACTTTTCACGCATACTCCGCGTAAGAAACATCCAGTTCGAGCGACATCACTTTTACATGAATTCTTGACGCGTTCCCTACGTTAGGTTTGGTTAGGTTAGGTTAGGTTCGGCTCGGCTCGGTTCCGTTTTTCGATTTTTCGGTTTTTCGATTTTTCGTTTTTTGTTTTTTTTTGTTTTTCGATTTTTCAGTTTTTCGGTTTTCGATTTTCGGTTCGGTTTTCGGTTTTGCATTCGGTTCGGTTCGGTTTTCGGTTTTCGGTTCGGTTCGGTTCGATTCGGTTCGGTTAGGTTAGGTTCGGTTAGGTTGGGTTAGGTTAGGTTAGGGTCGGTTTTTCCAGAGTTGGGTTACGTTTCAAATCGGTGACCCTTTCTGGTTCGAAGTTAGACTCGCTTCTGTCCTGTTTGTTTGTTCTCTTTGTTCGGAAGAACGTGTTTCATCATTTAATTATCCAAATGTGGGGGATTTCTTTCAAAGGAATCAAAATATAAGTGTTGACTTATAAGCAAACCATTACAGAATACCGGAATGATTTGCTTCGTTGGTCCACCCCGTGGCCCAATACGTGGGCAACGCGTTAAGGCATTCCAGACAATAAGCGAATTGTTTAACTGAACCTGAGGAGGACAAGCGAGCGAGTGCTTGAGTAGTGGTGCCTTTTAAGGCTCGTAAAACAGAAAGCTTATTTGCATCAAAGGCTTCTGATTGTTGGCGACATTCTCACCTGCCGCGCGTGTCGGTGAGTAACAGCTCCAGTGCCTCTAAATTACGTGACTTACGTCAGTGTTTCAGGTGCGTGCTGTGCGCTGGCGCTCGGGCCAACAATGTGCCGAATACTTAAGTAAGAAGCCATAAAATTGAAGAAATGTGTGCACTCGTGCATCAAATCCTGGTCATTCATGTAGCTCTTACGCTTGAGTGTCTGATATTTGGGGTGAGCTTCAAAAATTTCTGAGTTTTTTTCATTTCGTTTAGTTCTCAGTACACCTAATTGTCTAATATTTTACTTGCAATTCAAAAATTCCTCGGTATTCTTGATTTTACTTAATGGCTCTCACGCTCGATTATCTGATATTTTGCTCGCGATTCAAGAATTCCTCGGTGTTCTTGATTTTGCTTAGTGCCTTTTACGCTTGAATATCTGATATTTTGCTCGCGATTCACGAAGTATTTCTGGTGTGTGCACAGTCACAGTGCTTACTGAGGTGAATAGATAGAATGTGTGAGGAAGATTGACGTCGAAAGATTTTCGTTCATAGTTAAGTTCATTACCCATGAAGGTAAAAAATAATCTAACAAGCTTTTGAAAAACTAGCAATACTTCGGTACCACTGTCCGTCTAAAAACAACGTTTACTCTCTCACGCTGGGTACAGATGTGTCATGGAACAGGTAAAAGTTTTATGTATGCTGGTTACTGATTTACAATCGCGAACGTGAAATCTATGTAGCAATTGTTCCTGCTAGAAACTAACATTCCACTCCGGTGAAGGTAACATTAGATATGGAAGTCAAAAATTGTTGGAGTTGAATAAGTGTTTCTAGTTTCGTTCTAGCCAAATCCTTCATCAATCATCGTTATTCAAAATTGATCCTTGCCGTCATTCCGCGGCACTCGTCTCCACATTTCGTACCGAGTATCATGAAAAAATGCGTGCCGACGTCAGCACTCCGTAATCTCCCTTGAGTTTTCTCGACTCGAGTCCTTTGACGACGCACCTTCCTAGAGCCTCGAACTCAGACCGACAGTTGTTGCAAACCGAGAACAACGAAGTCGTGAACTTACCAGCGCACTGTCAGAATATTCGTGGGAGCTTATTTCAATTGACTAGTTGTTCTTTCAAAATGTTCTCTTCAGTTGAATGAAGTAGGGGTTGAGATATGTACATCGATGACAATTCCTTATCGCTCTATGCTCAAAAAGTAGCTAAAACCAACAAAAAAATTCCAAGCGTCAGTACTTGTTGACGTTAATGGTATGGTACCACAAATCGTGTGGTGGTACAGAATCAGCAGATACCAACCATATCCGGGAGATAAAATGGAACATCAGGGTGCTTCCTATTCCTGATGTACATTCTCACTGCCCCCAATCCCTTGCCCGGAGCATGTTCCTGCACCGTTCATGTCGAAGTTATTTCAAGTCATTAAAGAATGCGCATAATATGAATTAAATTTCCTGAAAATCCTTGCGTAATGCCAAAACGTACATACATTACTCCGGAAAAGTTAAATCCAAACAAAGGCAAGCCTCAAAAGTATAGCCCGAAGATCCCGCGTTTTCAATGCATTTAGATTAGCAGTCATGCATATCAATTGGAATTCAGTGCCGATACACTGATGCGGTTTTGGTGAGTTTTGCTTTAGGGTCGATCTGCTGAGTGTTGGTCGCTGCGGGTGAGTGGCACTCGTTTGATTGAGTGCAAACGAGCGCCGTAATTCACGAGTCCCCGATTCGCGAGAATTTTTTCCCCTTATCGTAGATTCATGAATGAGTACACTTTATGATAATTTTTTCTTCAAGGTCTTCCATCGTACGTATTTCTGATTGACTTGTAATAGACATTCGCTATTCATGAATTAATGCACTTCTGAGCATCAGCCATCGCGCTGAATAATTTTAACTATAAAATCTCTTATGTAATATTGGCAGGTGAAGTGTGTTTCTAGAAATATTATCGTGAAAGATATCTCGTGAAATGTTCCTCGCGAGAACATCACTTTAGCTAAAGATTATTCTTTAAACATTGTTCTAGAGAACATCACTTCCATTATGGATTATTCTTTAAATGTTCCTCGAAAAAACATTATATCACTTGAGGATTATTCATTATATATTTTACAAGAAAATATCATCGAAGTTAAAGAATATTCTTTAAATATTCATATAAAAAATCACCTCAGTTAAGAATTTTTTTTGAACGCTTCTCGAGAGAACATCACCTCGGTTCAGGGGGCTGTCATCCAAATATTCTCTGCGAGAACATCCCCTCTGTCAAGGAGTGTTCGACACATGCACCTTGCTGGAACACCATAGCTAAGGAGGAGCACCATAGCTAAGGAGGAACACCATAGCTAAGGAGGAACACCATAGCTAAGGAGGAACACCACAGCTAAGGAGGAACACCACAGCCCAGGAGGCCCCAAGGCACCCCGCTGCTGAGCATGCGCGCAATTACAGAGCTTGAGCCTTGAAGACCTGTACGCTCTCGACACAACTCCGGCCAGATGAGGAGGCCCGGGGCACACTCTATAATTAGTTTGACTTCAACAAACTTCAGAAAGGAGATTCCAGCGTCGGCTGCATCATGTGATTGAGCATTTCGTTCGAGTTCCGTGATATATATTACTGATCAGCTGCACTTCTACGGGCCTTCACGAGCCTGCCGAGAGCGTCGCCAACTTCCAAGAAGAGGTTCCAGGGTTCCAATGGGTGAGGGGGACGGCTTGGGGGCTCGTGCATGGTGGGAAATGGAACAGAGGTCGTAAAACGTGGCCACGGAAATAAAATAAATCGCGAGGGTGAAGTTCGTGAATGCAAATGAATCGGAGTACTCAGAGGACAGAATTCGAATTGACTTTGGTCTTTAGCGAGTGGAAATTCAGTCGAGGTACGGTTCAGAAAAGCGTGCTGGAATCATTTGGAATGAATTGGGTTGAGAAATTAAAATAAGATAAGGAGTTTTATGGAGCTTCAAAAAATCGTCTTCAGTTTGCAGATATACAAGTTTACACAGCTCTGGACAGAAATATTTCCGAGAAAGATAATGACTGGAAATTTAATAAAATTTGGATATGGGTTATTCTATTATTTTATACGATAAGGTAAAGCATTGTTTGAAATTGTTATTTAGGCTTAATACAGGGTACTACTGAGAAAATATGAAACAAGTAGAAAAAGTGAAGGAAACTTATTTATTACTGAAAATATGTTTTACAATAGTGGAAATTTCATTCTGCATCACCTTTCGAAAATTACCTCTTCTAAGTGCAGCCTGTTTCTCCGTACACATTCGATAAGTTGATAATGAAAAATTTGTATAGCGGAACACGATGGGTTTTCTGGATCATTGCCGATGTTTCCTTCAATCTCTGTCTTCAGCTGGGCTTGGATTATTTTCAGACTGGTCGGCACACAACACTCTTCAGATGTGTCCATTTAGTTTACATAGTCATAAACTATTTTCAAGCATCGTAGAGATCCTCAGCAACTAGCATGGAAGGTAAATTCTCATATCGGATAAGTACATTTGCACGATGTGTTAGAAGTTTCCAGCGACTTATTGAAAGCTGGAATATCTATCAGGGGGTAAATCTCGACAATCTCCTGAGAGCAATAAATTACTTCCGTGGCAATGCTTGCTCCTGCATGTAGGCATTACAATTACTCTCGTGAGTAATGCATGCCTAATCCGCAAGTCCCTAGCAACATCCGCCCCCGAATAATGCCCAAAGACCCGTACGAGTAGGCCAGGGCCTTGCTCAATGTATCTTTATTTGTTGCTTGAATTACATCTCGGTGCGTTGCATTTTGTACAACTTGTGACAATTGGATAACTTTGATTATGTAGCAAATGAGATACAACTGCAATTTCTGATTAAGCGAGAGGTTGTTTTAGCACAGGCAGTTTTGACTTCTAAGGTTACCTTTCTTACCCAAAAAATTAAACAGGTTTTCGTGTGCGAAACGTTCACTTTCCTATTGTGCCGCGTGATGTACGATGCTACTCACATGAGCTCCGAATTGACCAGTTTTCAGCTGTGAATGGCACAAGCTGCTATGCTTACGTCAGGGAAATAACGTTCAACTGGGACTCCTAAGACTTCCAAACGGATAACTCCGAAACAGTAAGAGTTTGCGCTGCGCGGTATGATATATTTTAAAGTAACGCATAATTTAGAAGTGTATAAATAATGTTATTAAAACTGTGCAATGTAAGTTTATGTCGAGGTGGAGATGGAAGGAAATATGCGCGGGAATTGTTCTATTTCGAGACGCAGTCCTTGAATTTACTCCCACTCTGCCGTCACTATCCTAAACTTCATTCTCAAGCTGTGAATTCCGCGACGGTGGGCTTCATTTTTTTGTTTTGATTGTGAGCTTGAATTTCTTTAGCAAATATTGCACTCCGATGTACAACAGACACCTCTGGCTTGTAGTATTTTGCCATTATTTGCTCACATTCTTTTCAAAAAGAGCTGTAACAAAGTCTCCTCCAACCTTCATCCTGCGCCTCCAAATACTTTATGAAGCAAATAAAACCATCATTTTGAACACGCCTCATCATATCTCACGCTGAATTGATGTAATTGCTAAAAATGGTGAAGATACTTTTGTGAACTATCAGAATATGATGTTTCCGCGCCCTGTGAACTAGAAATGAGTGGACATGGCTACTACACCGTAGGTTAATTTCAGTTTTATTGCTGTGCGTTTGCTCCTGATCTTGTACCGGAGCAGCTCATGGCAGCTCCAAAATAGGAATATCTAACTGGACTTTTTAAGGATATAAAAGCAACGATAAAAATGAGTGAAACGAAGTTAACCCAGGAAGAATATCACTTGATGTTCGACTATTCTTGAAATTTCAAACCATCCAAAAAAATTTAGTTTCAATTTTGCGATGAAAAGTTATAAAATATTAATTGAACTTTTATCAAAAGCCATTACATGGGTTTGGTAAACTACATGTGAAGTTGTTACGAAAAACACAGCTAGAATTTGACTGTGCCCGAATGAAATTTACGAATACTGAAACACTTGTAATTCGCATGCAAGCCACTTCAAGTACAACTACAATTTACTAAGGTAAATTTGCGGGTGTTTTTCATTTTAGTTTCATCTCCTGAAGTATGAAATACAAGAACATTTTGTGGGTGTAAGTATGTACTTGCTTGTAAATGCACTGCTCTTAACTTTACAAAACTTTTTCTGTAGCTTAGATCTTCTGCAGCTTTGGGAAGTCAAATAATTTGACAACACTGATTGTCAATATTTGTTCTACATTTATGAAGCGAAGAGTGGGCTCCAATTTAAACTCTTAGGTCAAAATATTACTAGATTCGTGAGAATTTTCGGTAAGATGATAAACTAATAAGTCACAGGCTTCCTAATCAGATATCTGGGACTTGAGAATCGGTGTTCAAGAATTGACTGAGTCTAAAGAACACATAAAGTGTATAGTACTTATAAGTCCGCTTCTAAGAAATCTTATTTTTTAGATAAAAAAAGCCATCGCAGCAAGGAAGATTTTTAATCAAAATTGCATGCATTTCGTCAATAGATTTCATCATCAATCCCCAAAAAATACAACAGAGTCGAAAAAATTGTTAAATACTCATTAGGACTGTGACAATCACTCTGTATATCTTTCTCATACAACATCTAATGACAAAGTAGAGCGCCTTAATAAACGAGCTCTGACCTACAAAAGCTGTAATTTAGGAGAGTTTTTGAAATTAGAGATAGAAACTAATAATTTTGTGTCTTCCATATCTAATTCTCGAAGGTATCAAATTGCACCAGATTTCTGACTGGCTTATAACACACATAAATGTATTTAAATCGGAGTCGATGTACTGTATATGTGATCAACGGATTATCCGTTCTTGAGGACGAAGCAGCAATGACAACACAGGTCAGGCGGTTTGTTTTGAAAATTTGAAAGAAACTTCGCCCGTCGTTGTAACGTTTTTGTGAAGATAACTCGCCATTTTTTACTTCCGATTGTAATACTGAAGTGAAAAGTTTACGCTTAGCTTTGGATAATGTCTCACTCTTTCAAAACACCGAGTTCTTCGAGAATTTCAAAAGTAAGAGCGTGCAAAACACCAGTGACCCCAGTTGGCGCTGGTAACAAGTCCCTTACAATTCCAGCATCTCCTGCCATGAAGAAAATGGGATTTGGGACAGGTAAGAAAACGTCATATTTTTAGGATAATGTTAATATTTTTTAGCAAAATTTATCTATTTCTTCAGAGTTTAAGCCCATTGTGTATACCTAATTAATACGAAGGTCGTATTGCTGGCAAAATCACTATGAACTCTGATGAAAGATCTTCATTTTAGTCACTGGTGCTGCAGGCTGCAGTATCTGTTTTGAAATTTTGTATCAATTTTTGCATTAGGACACTCATCACCAACCCTTATTACATGTGACTTTGTTTACTTATAAGTATTTGTTATAAGTCTAAATGTGAAGTTCTGCACAAATTAATATGTTCTTAAATATTATCGATTTTATAGCAATTTTATGTCTTGATTGCACTACCTTGTTTATATTTCAAATGACCTATCCTTATTTAACCAACCCTAACTATACTGTACCAAATCTTAATTAACTTAATTGCTTCATTAATTGTTGTTAATCATTGTTTCTGAATGAAAAACTGTAAGAAATATGTCAAAGAGTTGTCAAAATATCTGGGTTGGGGTCCTAATATTAAAATTAACCTAAATTTCAGTTATAACAGTATTGTTCATTAGTTGTATACAAAACATGATAACTGTATGTGAACATGTTTTCCAATCATTAGATACATTGCATCTACAGATACGGACCAAGCTGCATCATTTGAAGTGTAAATTTGCCAAAAGGAATTCAGATATACCAATTATAAATAATAGTTTTTCATCAGTAATTGAACTATTTGCTGAAAATTATCTTCATTTACATTCTAATTCTATTTAATATTTACTTTAACTTGGTGTGCTGTATAAGGTGTCCTGTTTCCTAAACAGTCCTTATTTAGTGTCATTGGATATAACAATTTTTTTTTCCAAAAGCAGAAATTAACTTCATAAGATTTATCCCAAGAGAAAATAGTTGAAATTTAGTTTATGTTCTACCTATCTCCTGCATCTTTTTTCTTTTATGCATTTCTCCTACCTACATTAGATTAAGTTAGTTAAATTTTGCTATTCAATTTGACTACAATTTGATGTAACACAACCTGCATGCAGCAGTAGTCATAACTTGCAAATATACAACTTTAACCTCAGTAGAGTTTGCATAAAAATGTATTGTTGTTATATTTATTGTACTGCAGCCAACTGCATGGAGCATGTTATTCATTTTGAAGCCTTCAGTTTGATATCATTGGAGAGAAAAAACCTTTCAGAGGAGCAGAAAAAATTTGTAAGAAGATTAATGACAAGGAAAAATCAGTTTAAATTCTGCAACCTATCTTATGGTCATGGTCATATTAGGTTAGATTAGGATAGGTTTGTTTCACTAAATGGCACAATTTAAGATGCCTTTTTTGTGAATTAAATATTAAAGTTCATTAAAAATAATTCTAATTCAATATTAGTAAAGTGGAAGCCAACATAAAGCAGTTACATCTAAATCTTGTGACAAGTTCTAACCCTGGAAACAGACATCTAAGTGAGCCATTGTTGGAGTGTGAAGTGATTAGCCAAATTCAATTGACTTGCAAAGCTGTTGGCTGATGATATCTCTGTTTTCATTCTATAATATGAGTCAAGGTATCCTTTGAGCCTTATTAATTCATTGTTCATAGTAACAGCTTAAAAAAATATGCCTATAAGGTTATAAATTCCCAGAAATTTACTATATGCGGGTAGGTAATTACAAGCCTGAGAATTTCCAATAAACAACCAACTTTTCTTCCTGTCATTTATTAAACACAAAATTGTCTCAGTTTGGGTACAAATACCAAAATTACATCCTGGTATGAATTTTGTGATAATTTGGTTTATTTCAAGTATTTTTTGGAAATATTCAATTTTTAATTCTATTTTGTAAATTCCAGTTTCTTCCATATGGGTAGTTTCATTGACAATATTCAATTTCTTTGCTTGATAATTATCAATCTAAAAAATGTAGCAGTTGTAATTAATGAATGTACATATGATTGAAATCTTCTGTGGGTATCAATAAATTCAATGAAGAGTTATAAGACAACAGAGATGAAATTACCGTTAAATTTATATGTCTTTATTTATGTGAATGTTTATTAGATTTTGCAATTTATTACTTTGAAGTAAAAATGTTCATGTACTGAATAGTGTGTAATAGGTTTTTTTTACCCCTACTTCAGGTGTTACGGTCTACTTATTTGAAAGGTTCTCACCAAACCGTGGAAAATTTGGTTCTCCCTGGGCTGTGAAGAAAATTAACAGGTGTGTTTGCCCTAATATTTTATGGAACCATCACAGATTTTCCAATAATTTGTATAAACAGAGAATTATTAAAAAAGTGAATGATAAGATATTTTAATTAAAAAGATCTTAATTTGACTATGTCTAGCTTTAAGTTCATTATCAACAAAGAATCTAAAGTGAGCATCAGAAAATGTTTGATAATAAAGACGTAAAACTTGAAGCATGAAACTCAAGAATAGAAAGGAAATTGCAAAAGGTATTTTTCGATTTTTCTGATTGATGACCAATGAATATATATTTAAATAGTTGAAATCAGAGTTCTGAATACTGTAGTTGTGCAAAAAACATTGTTCAAAAAGTTATTTATCAGATGAGAGATGACTATATGCTGAAGCCACTTTTTTTGCTAAGTACAAATGAAGAAAACTAAATTCTGCATGGATGTCACAGAATGAGTTGTTTTCTTGGTTCTCTTCCATAAGACTACATTGTACCCAAAATTTTTGTAATCTATGTGTTGGTATTAGTAAATTTAAAAAGTTTAAAACATTAGGTAAATGTTCTGGAAATTTTGATCTTCATATCCAAGAGTCCTGAATGAAATGCTGAGTGCATGGCCCTTTGAAAATTGTCAACTGCTAAGCTCTATCCAAGTTTGAATCCCTGTTATGTTATTATTCTTGCTTATTGTTGCAATTTCATTTTTCATTTCTGAATTTCATCCTGTATGTTCCAAGCTTTGATTATTAAGTATTTCTTTATGTTCATTTCATATTCTTTGTTGATAATGAGCTTAGAGCTTAAAATGTTCAAATTGAACTGTTTTCAAAATATTTTTTCTTGCTCACCTTATTGATCAATTTACTTGCTACACTGTAAAAAAAAGTTCCTAAAGAGAGTTATTTTAGTATTTATTTGATCACCCAATAAGTACTGTCTGAATTTTGAATTTGAAAAAGTAGTATCTTATTTTAATTAAAATGAATTATTGTAGTTTCTATAACTATTTCTGACATTTCTTAGATCTTTTCCACCTTTGAAAAAAAAATTTGAGAAGGATTTCAAAATACTATTTTAATTTCTCAGTGGCTTTTGAAATGTACTTTTTTAAATAATTTTGTAAATGATGGAATAAAATAATAACCTAAATTAGGAAGGTCAGAAGATTCCTCAACTGGTATTCCATGACCTTTATAAAGTGATCCTAGAAGGAGCTCATTATAAAACTTAATTAGGTTTCATGTTTAGTACATCAAAACTTAGATCTCAAAGTCTAAATTTTACAGACTTTTTTTTCAAGTTCTTTTTATTCAGGCATTCTACTGCATAGCTTGAGTAAATAGTTGAAATGCAATCAGCTGTAGATTTTTTTTACTAGATGCATCAAGTTCTTTGAATGTTTTTAGATATTGTCCTTTAAGAAGGAAAAATTTTCTGTTATGCTTTAAAATATAATCAGTTTAGTTTATATAACTCAGTATATAAATATTTCTTGATATCAGTTAGTGCTCAAAAATGCTGATGGTTTTGAGAATCAATTAAAATTAGACATAACTTATCAGATAGTGTGATCCAAGTATTTTTTACATATGGTATGTAACAAATTGAAAATTGTTCTCAAATTATGCAGATCTGATTGATAAGAATTGGGTTGTGAATGAACATTGTGTGGCACTTTGTTGATGCAGCACCATATGTCCTGTTACCAATTATCATCATTTTGTGACTTTTGTTTAGAAACTGTCCATTTTGAGGTAATCCAAGTATTAAGAGTTGAAATCAACTGTTCAGTCTCATAATTATTAAACTAGTTTCAGTTTCCATACCTTTAACTGTCAAGATCTACCAATATATGTGAATTATTCTTGTAGGTACTTGCATACTTCATTTAACACAAGTTCTTTATGTTGATAAAGGCAGAAAATATTGAAATTTCTATAGTTCACTCTATGGCTATGTGCTTCAGATTCAGAATGTCTACCGAGTTCATAGAAGAAACACTTAAGATAACTCTACTGAAAGATTATTTCTCTCATTAATCTCCATTACATTTAAAAATATGGTACCTATATTTGATGCCTTAATAAAACATTATTCAATTCCTAAAAATTTGTTCAGCATACCACACAGCTCTCCTATAGGTCTTGTGAAATTGTTGAAAAACAAAGAGATAAATTGTGAATCTTCTTCAATGAAATGTTCTATTATAACTTCATAAGTGATATTAAGCTTTTACCTTTGAGGAGCTCTACCAATCAATAAAATTAATGTGCATGCTCGATCATATTTGAAAGAGAGTTGTGTGTTACTGCTTGTTTGACTGTGCTTGTTTGGTCAGTTATTCTATGTACCCTTTAATATATATCCAATATTTTATTAATTCTGTGAGACTCATTGATAATCAGAAATGAGATATTGCTTTATGAAGTGATTGAATATTTAATAAAAAATTTAATTTAAATATAAATGGAATATGTGAAAATAATATATTTTCCATTGCTGGCTAGAATTTCTGGATACTATTTGTCTATTGATTTACTGGCAAACCAAAAATTTGTTGGTGTTTTATGCCCACTAAATATTTATACCTTTTTTATTAACTTAAAATTGCATTTCTAACAGCAAGCTGCGTAGTAACACTATGTGTGTGCCAACCAAAGATGATGCATGCAGCCCTCAGGTGAAGAGAAAGCAGACTATTGAAGAAATGTGCAACAGTAGACTGGCAGGAGAAGCAAAGTTGCTCTGTAGCTTCAATCATCCCAATATAATTGGCTTCAGAGACTACACAACTGCAGCTGATGGAACTAAGGTAGTTGCAAGGAAATGCGATGGAAATATCAGCTACAATTTTGTAACTTCTGTCACTATCGATATTTTTCAACTGTGTGGTATTTATGTGCCTACCTATTTTCAATTTAGTGATGCTATTGGTCAAAATGGCCAGAACATAAAGGTCAATCTTCTGAAGTATGTTTATGTGGATTTTCAATTGTAGCATAACTGAATTTTGTAATTACTTTCTTTCTCTACTGGAAGGGTTTTTATCATGCCATAGAAACTTCAGTCGTATTGAATACAAAGCCCCTAAAATCATTCTGTACCAATCGTCATGTATAGCAAATGTAGTTATGTATACCACTGTCATCCAAGGCCTTCCTCTGTCTGGAGAGTGAGTTTTTTTAAATAAATAAAGGAATACCTCTATTAGTTACATGGATATACAAGCATTAAAGTCACTAATTTTTTAAGCCATTTTCTGACGTTTCTAGAAACTGGCGTGCTTGATTCTGTGTGTCTAGGGCCTGCATATGTACTTTGTTTCAATGAAAGAAAGTTTTTACTAATTTATTAGGAGTAAACCAGAGAAAATTAACATTGACGGTCACAATTTGCCTTGTTATGTAGAATATGGTTTTGAAGAAGTTGTTATAGTTGCACAACTTTCAACACAACTTCAAATTTGGTAGTAACAGAACCATAAGAGGTCAATATGCATTCTGAGTATGGTAATTTTGCTGGTTAAATATGTTTTAAAATTTTGTGGTCCACTTCTGTGCTTACTTAGTTTTGGTGTGTGTATAAACAAAATTTTGGTGTATTTTTTCATGTGTGCTGAGTAAAAAATCTCATATATACATCATAGCCATAATTTAATAATGTAAGTCACTACTATAAGTGTCAATGTTTGATATAGTCTTCTTTTTGTACTTGAATGTTCTACAAATCCACTATTCACAGGGTGACCAAAATTAAAGCAATCCACTTCTTTTATTTTTATGAAAAAATAGGCTCCAATTCCACAGAAACACCCATGTGCTACATGTGATGCAATTGTACATGGACTTCATGTGTGATTTGTATCATCTGGCAGTCCCATCTAATAAGGAAAATGCATAGTATTTATTTATTAAATTATTTACTTCTTTGGGTTGACCATCGGTTTGAAAATATCCCTTCATTTAAACTTTGCTTTTAAATATAAAGTTACCGTACTTTCTTAATTTGGGGTCACTTGTTTATTATATGGAAAACAAATTCAGTTGCAACTAAGACAAATCTTATGCATTTTATTGTTTCAAGGCTTCTCTCACTAAATCTAACAGATTTAACTTTTTGTTTTGCAAGTCAGTATCAAAGTACAATTCTCTTTGTTCTTTACCGAAATACCTTTATTGGTTTGGTGGAAAGGAAGTACATTGCTGTGTTTAAACTACACCCACACTGTGCAGTGCCTTGCTATGGAGGCTGGGGAAAGAGACCTATACTCCATCATAGAGGACCTTGTGGATGCTGGACAGACCGACCCCCTTCCTGTTGCAGCTCTTACTCAGGTGGGTGTGGACTGTCAAGTTGTGTACCTGCAGACGAGCCTCAGTCCTTCATGTCAAGTGAACCTGTTTGAATGAGAAGTTCAAAGTTCGGTAGCCACTGAGTGTGCGATGCTTGTGAGGCGTGGTTCATCTCATGTTAAGGTCTTCGTTTTATCAACACACGTGCCGAGTTGTTCCATTGAGGTTTATCAGAACTGACAATGGTTACTTCTTTTCCAATACTAACGATAGTTACTTCTTTCCCAGTACTGCTGACAATAGTTACTTCTTTCCCAGTATTGACAATAGTTACTTCTTTCCCAGTACTGACAATAGTTACTTCTTTCCCAGTACTGACAATAGTTACTTCTTTTCCACATGTAGAGCAAACTGATTTATCTATCTTTGACCAGTGAAATGATTCTTCTGTTTCAAATTCGGTGTCCCTTTCACAGAAGTTAATGAAATATTCAGTGAAAGTTAATTGGTATGGTCAAAACTATCAAGTACATATGCAATGCTAAATGATTTTGTTAATGCAGTACAAGGTAATAGCATGCCTTCAGGGCAAATTTACTCTTTGTATGCAATGCAAGCTAGTGATATCTCCAAGTATAAATTAATTGTGCACATATAATGCAATTTGATTGCCTATGAACCTAGGATGTCAATAACATACTTACACATTATTCAAGTTGACTGCATGTTTGCTCTACAACACGTGGTTGATCTTCAGGACTTACTGTCCGCTAGCAATTCACTGCGACCAATCATCTGCTTTTTTATTAATATCTCATAAATTTTTTCTATCTTTTTTCGCTCAATTTGCTACCACTAATTTGTTCTGCTTTAAGATATAATGTATTTAAGTGGATTAGCTTGTTAGACTGGCTTGTGCTGGAAATTTTCCTGGAATTATTTAAACTCTAATAGGGATTTCTGAAATTATTTAAATATTGATAGTACTTTCTGTTATTATTTAAACACTGATAGGAATTTCTACATCAAGTTGAAAAAGGAACACTTCATATTAATACACATATATTATGTGGTGAAATTAGGAATATGTTAAAGAATATAGATTTCTGGGGAAC
>VOMN01135047.1:0-30411 GCA_014899125.1 Orchestia grillus | reverse complement strand
TCGGAAAGACTTCAATGAGTTCTGCGAGCACAGTATTTACAATGTACTTCCTTGAGCCATTGTTATCGACGCTGTCGCGCATGTTATCCCCAGACGTGGGTGCTATCGTTTGTCAGGATGGTTTTATAGCAGAGCACCGAGCTCACGTGTTATCTGGATGATGCCCAGGCTATTACTTTTCAGGATTGCTAGATTGAATATTGAACGAGAGAAAGTTTATACAGCAAGAAATAAACTAATATCCACTAACTAAGGGTTATATATGACTAACATACACTACCTAGTCTACTTCTGTGGCATATACACGCAATAAAGCATTTGAGAATAAATTTTGATATCACCTAGTTATTCATGCTTTATTATTTGGGCATAACTTTCAGACAGACCTATCAAAGAGTGTGGTGACATACAATATAATGCACGATGAAGTCTCTCTCCCTCTCGTACGTTATTCAAATAAAACTCAGCAGAGGAGTCAGATGCCATCAAAGAATACAAGTCCATTATCGTCGGACAAAATCCTTGAAGAAGATTACAAAGCCTGCAAAGTATGAGAAGTTAGATCAGTCTAGCGAAACTTTGTGTGTGTGCCTTGGAAGCTCTCAGCCTCATCATAAATCTGGAAGCCTCTGGTCTACGTCCCTCCGCCTGAAATAGAATGTAAATCTGCTCGTGTACATTATGAAGGGAAAGGCGTAAGGAATATAAAATATGTAGGACTGGGACACGTCATGAAGGTACGTTTTCTAGGTTATTGACAGGTAATAATGAGGGTTAAAAAGGCCGACATAGATTGTGGAAATTGTGTAGAAGTTAAGGAGATTATTATTCATAATTGTATTAGATAGAAACTATTTTTCATGGAAATGATTTCGATAGAACTTCTAAAAGATTCGAAAGCTCATCAATTCCATCTGATCATTTCATACTGAAAAATACTTTAGAACAGGAAAAATGACGATCATGTCATATTTTGAACAGATAATTTAGGTAACTAGCCCAAATATGCGGGTATTCAAATATTACCGTGAAAAATTTCTGCATCGATCCGATCGAAATAAAAAATCTGTTCACACGTCCTTTAGCTCATGAAGTTTGCCTTCAAATCAGCTCGATGCAGCGGGTCCAGTTCAGGTCCGTCCATCTTGTACAAGAACGGTCGAGATGATAGACAGAATTGAAAAGTTTTCGAATTTTTAACCGCCGTCGGAAATTTCCCACAAGACTCTTCGAAAAAAATTAATCCTGTTCGTGGAAATAAAATTCAGTTCGACGTTTGCAGAAATACACAAGAGGAATTCCCTCTTAAAAAGCCTACAAAATTTGAGTCCGGAGCTCTATTTTTCACAAGAGTTCACTTAAATTGGTTTAGGGATAAAGGCTAGACGGGAAGAACTTCATTGGCTTTAGTCTCTTGCCCCTGGAGGCTAGAGGGAGCGATGAAGGAAAGAGATAGCGGGAAAACTGGAGAGAAAGGAAATGCATGGATAAAGGAAGAAAGAATGGGATGAGAACTTTTAAAAAATAGATGGAAAGAAAGCAGCAAAAGCTCGATTTTTTTCCTGTTTTCTAAGACGTGCGTCATCAGAAGTTAATTAACCTTTCCTGTACCTTGTCACTAATAGATTTTCTGTGGCATATAAAAACGCGTCAGAGCAGCGCCGCAAACACGCATGGAAGATGCCACTTTTCATTTAGTAAATTGGTGAAAATTTCATGCCGGATTTTTACACACGCACTAAACGAATTTCAGAGAAAATAGATGACAGTCTCAAAAATGAAATTTAATCTACGAATGTTTACAACCATCACCTTGAATTTGAATCTGAATATTATTCGTGACTCTTATATTCCCATTCGACCTTTCTTTGGCCGCTTCTATTTATTGTTCATGAAAATTAGAGCTTAGGGACACCAAGTTAAAGTTACCGAATTCTGGGGTGCAGACTACATCGTTGAAGGGAACTGTGTCACTGGAACACCGTAGCTTCCTCCCGCCCCTCTCTCCTTAACTGTCCCCAGGTGGCCGTGCCTCTCTCAGTTCTGGGAATGAAACTTACATGATTCTTGAACAAGGATTTTGCCAGATTTTAGAGAAGAGATTTTTGATTTATTTTAATATCAGTTTAATTTTAATTTTGAAAAGATTTAATTTTTGTATTAATTTTGATTCATGTTTGGCTTTAATTCTTTATTTTGAATGAAGGTTTTGAGTTTGGAACTTGGGCTCCGTGAGCGAGGACCACCACAATACGCTCCCCTGGACTCGCCAGGTTTGAATTACTTTTTTATTCGAAAAATGTCATCTTGATGCTACCGCGTTTCTTACGTTTTCTTCCTCATTTTATGAATGATGAACCGTTCAAAGCTTTCTAGATGTCTTCATAAAATATATTTTAGAAATTCGCTATGCATTTACTGTGGACTGTGATCTGTCATAATTCACTATTGTGAATATTTTATTTCACTTTTGTGTCGTCATCCTCATGACGAAATGGCTACGAGTCGTGAAGTGCGAATAAATTCAACAGAAACTTTTGTTGATAATTGTGTTGACTTAATTTTCAAGTATTCCGCAGATCGCTTTTCACTTATTATTTTTGCCTAAAAAAATTACTTTAGTTCAGCTTTGTTTATTCTTTCTTCAATGAAGTTTAATTAGCCATCTCCTCTGATATACCTGTATCAGATATGTACAAAGAATATCATGTTGGTTTTAGTTGATACTATATATAGACAACACGCAACCCGTTGGGTCAAATAAAATTTATCAAAATCAAACCGTATCTTGGAATATATCCGATGCAGTTAAGTCCATATCCGCAATACATGGTTAAACGAAGATTATAAATTTCGAATATCTCAGAGCCGACAGACAAATTTTTTATTCCATATCCTCTTCACTAACTTGCCCGACTTAAATTCCTTTCTTTTACATGACATAAGTGTATATTTTTTCTTCTGTGCACGACTTTAAACAAGCAAACAAGACGACCAGAGTGTTAGTATTATATAGATGGATAGATAGATAGATAGATAGATAGATAGATAGATAGATAGATAGATAGATAGATAGATAGGTAGGTAGATAGATAGTTAGATAGATACATAAAAGATAGATTTAGCTCAATGTTCTAATCCCTTCACGTTGAGCGATCTGTAGATCAGTGAATTGAGATCCACAACTAATGAAACCTCAACGCGACGTGCACACTTATTTCTAAGCTTCTAGTCTTACTCATTGAAAACCCGAGTGGTTATTTGCTTTCTACGCGAATGGCTTCGGAATAAACGATTTTTTTTCCTTTTTTTCTTTGTCCATGGCGTAATGGTTAGCGTGATGGCCTCGCAGCTGTTGGTTAGGGTTCGATCCCGGCTAAGGCAAGGCATTTTCGCGTAACCAGGGAGTACTTCCCTTGGAAAAGGGAGCTTAAACCACACATTCCTCACATCTCTCACCACGCCAGTAATTGTAAGGCATTGAAAACCAAACGGTAAAGCGTCTTGGAATCAATAAGGGTTCTTTTCTTCTTCCTCTGCTGCTGAGAAAACACCCTTAAGTGACAGTCTTCTACCGCAAAGGACTGAGGTCGAGGAGCTATTTAGAAACCAAAACTTAACTCCGTGAGGTCAAAAAAAGCTATCACGCCTTCTACCTCACGCTCATTACCCTCACACGTCACTCAGCATTGATATGAACCCAACGTTTACCCTGAAAATGTCCTCACTGAAAGCACAAAACCCATTAAAACAGCGAAAAATCTACGGAAAAGGCTTGATGCGTTTGGAATACACACTCGGTTGAGCCTCGCTTCCGTTCCTCATGAATAATTTGCATTGCATTCGAGATTGAGTCTTCTAGAGGCCGCGCATTTCTACGTGTCCCCGTCGACGCACCGGGTTTGTTTTGCAGGCCTGTGCGCGACAACCCCCGAGCTGATCTCCATAAATGTATATCAAATTTGACCGAGCGTATCATTGTATGCAAATAACAGGCACCACGAAACCACCCGGCAAGATAAGACGGGCAAAACTCGAGCTGTCAACATCGTATTATCATAGGATTTAAATTTTGTCTGCGCTTATTCAATTAGCATTTTCAATCTTATCCAATGTATACTGAAGATAAAAAGTCATCTTCGCATAAGTTTGGAAACAGAACGCTCGTTTACGCATGTAATCAATTAGCTTTCATGGAAAAGGGTCAACATTTTCAGAGTTAAAGAGTTAAATGAACTACATTGAAAGTGAAACCGGAATTTCGCATTCAACACCTTAGATAAAACTGGATTATGCTTTATTTTTTTAGAAGAAATTATCCCGGAACACTGTACTACGACTCAAGTTCGAATGGAACATCGTGAACCTCTAAAAAATCCGACTAGCACCAAAAAACAACCCGAGTCGTGCCGGGACTGCGTCCTCGCCTCCACTTTTTCTCCTTGCAAACCGTGCGTGCAAAAACTGACGGCCAAAAAATTGTGATGTACGAGCACTTTCTTTTACATGTCGCGATCGGGCAAAAAAAGGAATAATGGTCACAGAGATCAGCACCGATGAGCAAAAATGATTCGGTGAGAATACGGCCGCGAGGACGTGCATTTTCACCGAACGCAGACTATTTTAAAGGAGGAAAAATTACACAGTTAATCTTACGCTGATCGCAAAAAAATCTCCCTTAACACTTAGACAAGTTCACGAAAGATTTTAAAGATGTTTTCTAGAATTTACTAAGATCACTCAGGTTATTTACAATTCATTCGATCGAAATTGGCGCAAGGCAACGACCATCCGCAGAGTTTTACGAAGGAATTGAGCTAGCTTGATCAATTATACACTTTTCAAGAAAGAACAGCTACTTTGAATCTCAAGAAATAACCTCCACTTGCAACTCCACCCCCCACCAGCAGCAGTAAGTACTGTATGACTTTCACAGGCTCCGCATTTCGACGGCAGCCATCATTCAAGTGCAGCGATCAGGGAAATTGGCTTGTTTTGTGCAGCAAGTACAACGAAGTTCAACAGGCGCCGTAATGATGAGAAACACGGCACAGCGGGCCATGCTTTACGCAGCTCGGTAGATTAAAATGGAAACAGATGGCACCCCGGGCTCTCCAGCAGCGCACCAGGAAACGCACTTCAATGCAGGAGCAATGGATCAGGCAGGAGGGAAGTTCACATCCGAGCCACGAGACGGCGCATAAAACGGGTTTTTTCTTTAGCGCGAGAACGACATCATTATAAGGTGTGAAAGGACTGTTGAGCGAGGTAGTGTGCGACTGTTGTTTGGTGAACAAAGAGGTAACGTACGGCGAGTAGTAAATATTGTGGGGCTGATGTGCAAGCGATAGAGTTCTTGCCTCTTAGTCTACAGATGCTTCGGGTTCGATGCTCCGAGCGGAGTGCATTTGTATTGAAAAGAAGTTTAAACACATCCCTAAAGAGGAAGCAGGGACGGGGTGCGCGAACTACTTCTTAAGTTCAAATGTGATGGTGTAATGAGTGTTGAATAATAATAGATGGGTAATAAACGAAGATACATAATAGATTTCAGCTGATATAGTCAGTATTTGGACATTTTGAATGAGATCTCCTCGAAATTGATATCTAAGACCAATACTTATGAATCCTATAGAATTACTTCAATTCTATACTATTTATGGAAGATTTTGTTTGATTTCGCGGATACGATACGCTAAAGATCACTGAGGAAATCAAATGAAATAAACAAGAAGCCGAGCATTAGTTACTTAGCCACAATTATGCGAAAAACAGAAGAATCCAACAGTACTAAAGCATAACTATGGGCTACCTGAAGTTGGAATGCAGAAAAAAACACCACAATTATTATATTTGCGCTAATTATTTGCCTGATCCCACACGCTGTCGCGGTTAAACCTAGTGAAGGTTGTGCATTGGCTACAACATGTGTAGCTTTTGCTCAGGTGTCTTTTTTTGCGAGTGGTGCTCCTGCTACGTGCGTTCGCTAAATTCCATCATTTCTTGTTAGGAGAAGAAGCAGTTTTTCAGGAGGTATTTTGCTTGAATAAAGTAAATTTTTGAGTCATTTTAAATTTCCTTACCGAAATCATTTCCCTGAATAGTCTGAAATGTTTCAAGTATTGCAAAAGCATTCTCGATGTCTAACGCTGTAAACGTTTCAACTTCAGCAAACATTTCGTATCCACTTAGGGCACCTTCATAACATTTGCTTAAAACTGCTTCTATTTACCTACGAATGAACCTACGTTACTCGCTTTTAAAAACACATCAACGTCGAAACTCCATTCTTTCCGACAGAATGGCGGCAGCTCAAGAGCAGCACTAATCCAGTCATCTATCGAACATTCAATGCGTAACTAAGCAAAACTAACCTTGTTTCACTAGCGTCAGTACTCGCATTACAGTTCGGATCAGTGCCAACAAAGAGGCACATTTGCGATCATTTAAATCATATCGTTCTTTGGACCAAGTTGGTCGATGCTTCCACTTGGGGCAAAATCGGCGTCATAGTTTCGAGTAGTTTGGCTGCTAGGGTAAGATGATGTATGGATTAAGCCGGAAATTAAGGGTAATATCAGAGGTATATGTGGGAATGCGTTTCGTGATCGAATCTTTGAACGCCTTTTTTGTCATTGCTCCCCAAAGAACTCTGTCGAGTGACATGGAATGCGCCTCCTACATCAGCTTGCATGCAATTAAGCCAAGGATTTTTACTCGGATTTTCATTCGTTTACTGAACAATCAAGGCTAAACTTTGGGTCATCAAATACTACATGAGGCATCGAGATTCTTTTCCTCGTTCAACAAAGTCTCTTGGTAGCGTTAAATTTTCGTACAGAAAATGGACGAGCATTTACACGAGCGAATAATGACACATATGTTATGACAACCCCAAACAAATGTTAGGTTATTCATAACATTTCCCTCCAGGTTCCTTTGCCAATTACTGTTGAGAAGGAGTGAAAGGGTTGTGAGGATGATAAAGGTTGAGAAGAAGCCCTCGCATTTTGCCGAACGCGTGAGGCACCCTGGAAAACATCGTTCAGTCATTGTTGTAAGTCATGCAGCTGAGTTTTGCTCCACATGTGGGTTTAATAACCGTAGACTTCATTACGGTTGCATCATAGGCCGAAACGAATTATCTTGACCCACTACAGGAAAACTGGGTCGAGGCGACGTTAATTTGAAGCCATGTTGGGACGAGGGAAAACTAAAAAAGTAAGTCAACTGGACACAATTTTCTTTTCAGCTCAGCAATATACATACATCGAGGCCGAGTGAGAGACAGAGCGCTGGCACGCAACAGCTTTGACTAATGTGCCTCTCAGACCAGCATGTCGTGACCTCGATGTTTTGCCTTAATTTTGGAATAATTTATGGGTGCCGGTGTTGCTGTTCCAGGTGTGTTGCTCTAGCGCTTGGACGGTTCTTAGATAATAAATTGGTGTATTTTGGGGGCTTCTTTCTTTTGGATTACGATGGTCTTTTGAAAATAAATGAGAGTGTGTTGTTCTTTGTGTGATGCTGTGTCGTTTGAATAGTTCTTAAAGAGAAAATAAGAGTGAATTATTCTCGGTTTGTTTCAGTTGGGCTTGGATATTTCTTTCATAAAAGTTAGAGTAATTTATGGATGCGAGTGTGCTGTTCTTTGGAGTTCTGCACTACGGTTTTGATAATTATTTTTGAAAATTTTAGAGTAATTTTGCGTATGTGTATATTATTCTTTGTTTGTTGCTCTGGGGATAGGATATTCCTGTAAAAACTTGTATTAACTTATGGGTGCTGATGAGTTTTTATTTTGTAACACTTGGGCTCGTATATTCGAGTACATAAATTCCACATCCTGTAATTCAAGACGACGACTGCAAAGTCTTTGTTTCGCCCTCCCCTTTGGATTTTCGTGAAAAATGTAGAATAATCAATGAGTTTGTACGCATTGAAGTTTCTTTTTCTATATAGTAGAGATTTCTGTTTTCAAGTTCAAGAATTTTGAAATAATTGGAATTTGCCTCTGCCTGTACATGTGCACATGTCTGCAGGTTAGTTTCATCCTGTGCCTCAGCAGCAGCTGCTATTACAGCTGAGCAGACCAGGGCATCAGTTAATGTAGAGCAGGCCCATATCTCTTCCTGTTCTTCCACCTCTGTATCTCCTGCTTGAACGAGTTTATCTACCATATGTACATCCCTGCACAACATCTGTCTGAGCAGCTACATCAACGTCTACAGCTACGCTCTGCACCCGTCTCCGCTTCCTCGGGGCTACTGCTTCTGCCTTCTCGCCTACCTTCATCTCTTCGCCTGCCTTCGTCTCTTCATCTGCCTTCAACTCTTCGCCTGCCTTCGTCTCTTCATCTGTCTTCATCTCTTCGCCTGCCTTCGTCTCTTCATCTGCCTTTATCTCTTCGCCTGCCTTTGTCTCTTCGCCTGCCTTTGTCTCTTCGTCTGCCTTCATCTCTTCATCTGCCTTCATTTCTTCGCCTGCCTACAATTCTGCTAAATTTTCCAAGCTCAGGCTTAATAGACTCGTTTAATCAAAGGGAACTGAGGTACAGAATGACGTTAGAACAGCCGACACCGAAATTCCTTTCTAAACAGCTACATTGTTGAGATTCTCGCTAACGAAGGCGAGTATTTGCACCATTAAAATGGCATTGTGTTACCTTCTACAAATAAAAAATGTTTCCGTCGTTACACAACGAAATCACTCGGGAATAAATATTTACTTTCAACTGATGCATTGAAAACTAGATTACGTTGCACAAACCAGCTACACCAAAACTGGCATCCACCAGCGACCAATTTGTAGGACTAACAAGACACTGACTCACTCTAATATCAGGGAAAATTCCCTTGCCGAATTCAAATTAAATACTTCGCCAAAATGAAAACTCCAATGATTTATAAATGAAGGTACAAATTCTCCTTCCCACTGATCGTATAGAGACAGAGTTCTTCGACTTCATTGTCCCAAACTGGAACTTCTTTATCCCACAGTTCTGTGACACAATTATTTACGTACCGTCATGTCGAAGACTTAAAGTTACGCGTACTTATAAACGTTTTGATTTCTCGAACAAAAAACGAAGAATTATACCTAAACCTTCATTGAAAGATACGAAATTATTTTTATCTTCAAAAGACAAAGATAATATATGATGATAATTGTTGATATTATTATAATTGTTCCCACACGCACACGAAAACACAGACGATACCTCATTTTTATTAGAAAATTACCAAGTGTTATTGTTCTTCCCCGACGATGAAAGCTCAGATTAATTGTTATTTCTGAATGAGGACACAGGGTCATATCCATGTACAATTACAAAGAGCTGCCGCTCTCCTTGCCTACAAAAAATGGCACCAAAGAAACACGTTATTTTACCGACGAAGCGAAACAATTTTCATTTTCCGGATTAAGGTAGAGCATTATTTTTATCCCTGGGAGACAGAGGCAAAGAGCCATCTCTGAAGACTCTTATTTCCTTTCAAAACTTGAGTCTACAAACTCCTTGTGATGCCACCTTTACTTTTGGTGCGCGAGGGTGTCGGGACCAGGGCTGTTCTTTCCAGCCAGCCAACTTTCTTTGCGACACTGAACCTCAGAACTTGGCTTTCTAACGTACGACTCCCAGGAAGTTGCTAAATAATGACTTTCCCTCAGAAGTCCTCGCAGTCAAGATTCTGGCACATGGCTTAGCAATGAATTTTTGAAGAAGTGTTCGCTTGAATTTGGGTGTATCATTTTGTCCATTTTGCGCGGCAAGCTTACAACGACCGAGACATGTTCTTCTCGGCCTGAATTTTTCATCTCGGGAAACTGTGGAAAGACTCGGTCTTAATTGGGCTCTGACGTGCAAATTGCGATGGAGCTCGAGAAGGCGGCCAAATCACGTTGGTACGTCGTAGTTTTTATAGTCGCTCGAGATTAAATTTAAAATTTGAACGGAGACAATGTCACGGAAAAGTAATTTGCATAACCATATGGACTTGGGTTAATAGAATAGAGATCTAACCGACTGCATTCTAAGAAATTTTAATTCAGGTTTATTTTCATGTGGTACTTTTATTACTTCCTTTTAATAATTTGCATTATTATGTTAGACCTCCGGAGAAGGTCTTCGGTGGGAGCCACTGCCTCTAATAACCCATTAGGTGCCGTAATTTTATTTAATAAAATCTGTAAAATTTGTCCCACAGTACGAAAATGTTATATAATACAATAGATATGTATATCATGGTTATAAATACGTATGTATATAACCAGTATGGAGCCGCCCCTGTAGAGGCAGCGCATGACGCATAACGTTTAACGGGCGGCGCATGACGCGTAACGTTTAACGGGCGGCGCATGACGCGTAACGTTCAACGGGTGGTGCATGACGCGTAACGTTCAACGGGTGGCGCATGACGCGTAACGTTCAACGCAGCTGTAGGCCTGTCGGACGCGTGAAACCATCTTTGCAATGAATAGTACGCATTTCAGATAATAATGTTTTCCGTGCTAAATTTGAAATACCTGATCAACGACCATTCCTGTTATGCACCATAGCATACAACGCATTCACACACGTGTAGTTCCTCGTGAATGTTCATAATTTTTTTAATTTTCATAGGCAAAATGCGTGCATGCTATTCCCATCCAAGCTCGCATCCTACACGTACAGCGTGTATAACCTCTTTTCAGTACCCCGTCAGCTGCGAGACAATAAAGTGACCCGTCGGTTCGAGAGCTGTCATTTGGTCTCCAGTGACTGATGGAACAGTTGGCCTTCCATCGGGTTTTGCCTGGTCCGGTGCAGGCTTTCAGTCGTCGGATCAGTTGTTGTCTGCGTGATCGCAAATGACGAAAAATCAACCGTACGCTCGGCTGAGCCGAATGCATCGTGTTACATTGATTGCCCCTCCATAAAGCGGAGGTTTTATGAGCAGATGCAAGCACAATTTGCACTCTGGCCGAATTACAAGAGCCGTCGCACCAGCCGTGGTCGGCGAGAACCAGGGTGAGGGCAGCTCTGCAGAAGTAGATAAACAATGAATGATATTCCAATCTAACACAGCACGTAAGCTTCATTGAACATTCATTCATTGCCCAGAGGGAATGTGACTTGAGTAAATGAAGTGCACGACCAGTTTTTATTTGAACATGGTAATGATTCCAAACTTATAAAAAGACCTTATTCGCCCCACACATTACCTCGTCAATGCCTCAAAATCATGATACTATCAGAAACCAACACTTTTCACGGTTTAGGATGAATGCGAGTAGCTGAATGATACAGTGTGAAAAAACTCGACTGAAATCAAGCTTAGCCTCCTTTTAAGTTTAACATATACATCAAATAAATTATTTATTCACTACCTTCGTCAACGAATTTGGCGATGAATTTGAAGTAGGCGCTTTAGCTTCCTTGGTCGTTCTGTAAATCTTTGAAAATAAATGATTTGGGACCCAAGGCACCAAGTTTTATCGAAGTAGTAAATACAAAAACAATGAAGCCTAAAACATTCGTTCCGTCATCATTGAAAATTTGATCTCACAGCCTATTATTTGGAGTTCATTAATCTATTTCAAGAATGAGCATTTTTTGGAAGAAGTTTTCAAATTCTCTTGAAAAAAGTAATTCTTTTGAAGTTACCCCGTCTGCAAGATGCGCGTCATTCACAAGATAAGAGTGTCAATCCCCGTTGCTTGTGTCTACGTTCCTTAACGGAGGAAATCATTGTCAGAATATTCATCTTTGGTAGTGTTGGCATTATTATAAGTAAATGTATGACTCTTAAAATTTAAGAGAAAAGCTGATCCAGAAATATAAAATATTAGAGCAATTCTATGCCTCCTCGCAGCAGTTGCAAGCGTGTAAACAACGCAGCTCCCGGGCAGGCACTTCAGTTGAAAAGCAATCAAGCATTCCTGTGGTTCTGTGGTTGAATAATAACAAGCAGTCATGTTACGATAAATGGATGCACCAACGAAAAGCATCGAGTTTAATTTTTTGAAGCGAGCTTCTCTAAATTACCACAGAAGAAATTGTAATGGACGAAATGCTGGGGAAATGTGAGAAGCGAAAATGGAATTGATCAACAGGAATTTTTCGGCTATTTTTCAAATTGTCTCTGAAGCTGAGTTGAGCTAACTGAGATCACAGTACTACTATAATGGTTTAAAATACTAATTTTTAATCGTAAAAGATTTCAATCGTGAGCCGAAAGTCACTGACGGAATGCAATATGTGATCAGTATGCCACTAATAGTTGTTTTTTTTTCAGATAGGCAGAGCTAGGCAGCGCTACTTTGAAATGTAGCGGCCGCTACATTTCAAAGTAGCGCTGCCCACCTCTGCAGATAGGTCACACATCATTACTTAGAAATTGTTAATTATTTATCTAGAAGTATAGCGCCGCAGAACGTACCCAAGCTGTGAAATTCGTCCATCAACATCAGGGGTCAATTACTCCAACACAAAGAGAAGACTGCAGACATTTTGAAGTGAGAGATGCACCAACTACGGACAGAATACAGAGCTATGGTTCGTCGTTTTGAAGAACAAAGAACAGGGAGCGTTCTTCCACGAGCTGGGAGACCTCCCATTGTCCGAATGAGACCATGATAAGAGTGTGACCTAGGCTCCAATGTACGATCAGAATTCAGGGATTGTCAAGAAATCACCCAAATTTTGCCCAAAAATTTATCGCATCTCATGAAGCTCACTTCCATCTTAATGAGTTCATTAACAAACAAAATTGCCGTTTTTGGTGCTCTGAGAATCCGAGAGCCACACACCGGAGACAGTTGCCCCCTCGTAAAGTGCCCGGTGTGGTGTGCAGTGACATTGGGGGAGAAAATCGGACCTTATTTCTTTGAAGACGATGATGCAGACGCTGTCCCTGTGCCACCGTGACTGAAGAGCGTTACAGCACCATGATCGAGAACTTTCTGAGCTTGGTAATATAAAATAGGGTAGATTCGTGTTTCTAGCAAGATAGGGCAACTGCTCATACTGCAAGAGAGACAATGCAGTTAGTACGGCAATCTTTTTGAGACAGGAATGTCTCTTACTACGGCAATGCCAACAGGCCATGTTATTCCCCAGACTCGACCAGCCCTGACTTCATGTAGAGGTATCTCAAAGAAAAGATGTACGCCACAAACTTGATACCGTGGAAGAATTGAAAGAGTACATCACGAATAAAATCATGACATTGGACCGAAACTGGGGTCAGAGCCGTCATGGAGCACGTCTTAAAAAGGGTGCGGATGTGCGAAGCTGAAAATGGACGTCATTTAAAAGCCGTCACTTTTCAAACACGAATGATTTTTCATCTTTTCTAACTTCATGCTAATAAATTTCCGTTACCTTTTAATACTGTATTTGAAATTCTATAACACTAGTTACAAAACCGAAGAATTTGTTAAATTTTAAGACCACTCTGTAACTTTTGGCCCACCCTCTTTTGGGTGGCCTTCTATTACAGCTGAATTCAAACCAGTGTCTCAAATATCGTCAAAAATATTATTCTAAAATGACTGTCATTCTCGACGATGCGTTCTACTAACGGAGGCTACTGTACTTTCCCTTATGGTAAGAAACTTCAAAAGCTGTTAGTGACATTTTGCTCAGAAAAAATCCCTCGTTTTTTCTAATTTATCTTTGAGATCTATCCAAGGAATTCTACCTCATATGTAGGTGATATTAAAAAAATAATCAGCAATTACTAAACGGAATTGGGAGCGTCGGAACTAAAGTGGAAACAAAACTAGCCAGTAAGAATATGTTTGCAGAGGAATAAATTTTAAATTAACTGATCTTTTCGCGTTATACTATTTTGAGTGGTGGAAATAGTTAAACTAAAAACACGAAAGTTTTATTTACGTTTCACAGCCTTCAAAACTTGCGTTTTAATAAAAATTTCATTCCAAACCTACCCAGCATCATTAACATTCTCTCCTAAAGATCTGTATGAATGTCTCTTTCTCAGGAAACTCTTCCTGACTCTCAAAGTCTCTCCAAAAATTGTTCGATGAAGTAAATTTTCGCTCTGAATTCTGCAAAGAGTTCTGCAAAGTCTTCAAGAACCTGCTCGGTCCTAGAGCAACTGGCGCTCGCATCAACTTGCTTCCTTTGAAATTACGTTCGTTGAAAGTTATTTCATTCAAATCAGCGACACGCTAGACCCTTTCAAGCAGATATTTCAGCATAAGTATTCCTCCGTTATCGCCATGAATTTTTTTGAGTAAAGTCCTTTTTAGAAATGAGTTTAAAATGGCCTCATTAAAAATTTTGCATGATAATGCGATGGATGCCGTTGGAAAGTAGTGCATCTAGCGCCACTGAAATGAGAAAAAAATAGCTTTTTTTAGTGGCTCATTGCAAATATCTTGGGAGTTAGGCTTCTTTTTGGGAGTACAAAATTTTAAAAAGTGACCTTATTCAAGCGTGCATCAACAAGCATTTATTTTTGGAAGCCGGAACCCTTACCCGAAATTACATTCAGATATTTGAATATTTCTGAGCGGAATAAACTGTGATGTATTTATTGCAGCATGAGAAGCAGTCTCAAACTTGACGAACGAAGTTTCTGAGAGACGGAGCTTCTTCAATTAAAATATTTGTGCCACGGTAAACACATTCTGGTTGACTTGCACTCCAGACTGCGACGATTACTCTAAGCTTTGAAAATGGCATTCATTTTTGATCATATTGATGCGAAAATAATTCAATCAATCAGTTTATAAATAAAGTAAATCAAGTAAAAACATTGACATATATACACAATTATTCTTTTTAATTTGAGCAAAGTCTTATTTTTAATGTAATTAAAAACACTTTAATTCGGCAGTTCCTTTGAAAGAAGATATTTTTCGACTTCAATCTAAAACAATATAAATATTCCGTTGGCATAAAACCATTGTTTTCGATCGATTCAGTTGAGGTGCAACTAATCAGCCTGGTTAAAAAAGAAGGGTACTCATTAGCTGTTGAATAAAAACAACGATTCTTCAGTGAACAATGTAGTTAGTCTATTAGTTCTGGGAACATTTTATTAAATACAAATCGAATCCGTGGCGGCAAAAATGAATCCAGTTTTCGAAAGGATGTTGAATTTTAATGGATAACTAAAAACGTTCCCACGTGGATTTCGCTGTCTCACGAATGATCGATTGTATGGCAAGAGTGTTGAATAGATCCCACGTTGCGTGATAAAAATGTAAGGTATAGTCTCCGTATGCCACCTGTTAGTTGTTTAACAGCAGTTCAAAGGAAATGACTGACACCCTTTCAACACACCTTTAGCGCACCCAGAAAAATATTAGTTCTGGAGAATACGTTTTCGTCAAAAATCCGTGAAAAATTTCACAAAGCTCGTCAGTATAACTGGAAATAAAACTTCGCGATCTACTGGCTTCCGGAAAATTTTTTCAAAAGCTGTTGCATACTTTAGCCCCCCAGAGAGTGATCATGCATCTCTAGCTGCCATGGAATTGATGGTCAGGATCTGGTGGAAACGAATTCCAGACGCATTCCAGGGGAGAACCGTGCGGTCCTGGGAATCTGAAGAATTTTCTGCGTTATGGGACATTCCTACCCAAATAAAGGATGACTGCAGTTGTTAGTTTTCCTATCTTTTTCCTCTCTTGACATTTTTATGAGCATTCATTTCCCCTTTATTTATAAACGTAAGCCTTTCCTTCGACGAAACCATGCATCATTCACTATTAATTATGATAATTGTATGCCCACTAACATGAATTAACATGAGAGATATAGATTTGTTCTCTCGAATTTTTTTTCAATTTTGAGCTGATATACATATATAGAGTTTATGGTTATTTCACATTATTTCCGGCTAAAATAATCGCTCTAGCATCCTGACCACAGCTTTAAGTGAAGCCATTCAAGCGAAAACAACTATTCTACAAAAACAATGTTAGTATGTATGGTGCTGATAATTGAAATATTGAAGTAAATGGCAACCATAGAAACATCAATAATATTGAAATGCGAATATCAGTAAAAAATTACACTAAAAACAATGATGATGGTAATAAAGCTAGCCAACGCACCTCAAACTTGGATGCGGGTTGCCTCTGAAACGAGATTTTGAAATTGAAGAAAGTGCTTGAAGAAAGACAAAAGGTCTTTTACATAAAAAATGACGCCTGCACTGCTATGGAATATGGTTTTGGATGATCCCACAGTTGTTTTTGCGTTAAAATAACTAACATGCGCGCATCTTCGTACTTCTCAAGTCTTGTGTGTGAAAAAAACTCTTCAGCTGGGAGAAGGAATTGAACCCTTCACTCAAGCGAGTTAGTCTCTCAGTGGGCATACCGCATATCTTTTCTCACGCGAACGCCAGGGTTGAAGATTTCAGGTGACAATAAAATGAATAAATATGAATAGTAAGATTTCCAAAAATAATGCAATGTCTACCAATGACTTGTTTCCCATGTGAACATTAGCAATGAATACTTCAGGCAAATGTACCATGACTTCCAATGACTATTTTTATCGAGTGAACGCTAGGATAGTGCATTTTAAACCACATATAAGATGGCAAGCAATGGCCATACCTCGGCGCCAGGCTCCGGAGCGAGGACTTTTCTAGAACAGACCAGAAATGATACGACTCTAGTCCCACTGTAAGACCGCTAGTTTCGTGATCTAACCACGAGTACGACCTAGCAGAGAAATTCCTGGTAAGTTGATGGCCGAAATTTAAATGTCTATGAAAATATTCACAGGAGTATATGTACGAGCAAATCTAAAATAGGCATATTCGAAATTTTTGTAGACATCATAGAGCTAAGTGGCGGGTTGTTCAAAATTACATGATGACATCGTTGTCGTCATTTTTGGGCCCCTGGAAATGAATTAACCGTGCTACACTTTTTCGAAAACCCGGGTCGTAATCTCAACGCAGTTCATACATTTGCTGTCGAAGTTATCTCCCAATTTACATTTTCCGAAGACCAGCCATAGGTTGCAGATTCTAATGAAATCTTAGTCAATGAATGTATTTTGTTTTTATTTACCTCAGCAGTTGAAGTGTCATTTTTTCTTCCGCCTTGAAACATGAGCATTCAAGCTGCTTTGTGGCCCTTGAATGAGTAGAATTGCATTCCAGGGAGTCGGTATTTCACTGAATTTATAATCACTAAATTTTTTTGGAGCTGTTGAACAAAAATATAAACTGGAACGTCAGAATAAAAAATAAAGAACCGTTTTGTTACGAAAGAGAATACCATTCGAGCGAGAACGCATTTGCAGAGTGTGATTAATGAAGAGATATATGTATATTACAATTTTAATGTGACCGCTGATATCACTTGTACAAGATACTTGAGCTCTTTTGTATTTTAATTTAAGATTTCCTAAATTTATTGTGAATTGCATACTTCAAGAATATTTCATCGAGTAACGGTGGATATTGTTTACAAATATTTATGAAGTGCATGGACAAAAATTGTGTTTTCTGCCCCAATATTTCAAAGCGTGTCCAAAATTAGGAGAGTTTGTTAACCCGAAACATATTGATGACCCATATCCTGCTAAAAAGAATGCCAAATTGATTTGCTTTTGAGATGAAGTGCCCGAAGTGTTGACAACCTGTGATTATTGGAAATTTGTTGACATGGCGATTCTGACGTAAACCATATCAACAGAGTTAAATTATTTCACGCGATAATTTACTCTCGTGAAATTCCCGGAGTTTTGAATTCGTTCGATTTGTACACAATGCACCTCGAATCCTTTTTTTCGTTTACCAAACATGTGCTTTTCATAATTTCGTAGTGTAAAAGAATTTTAAAGCCGTCAGTAACGGGTATAAAAAGAAGCCTCATCTACACAAGACCAATACAAATTGTGCAAAATGAAAATACATTTATACATGTGAACCCAGGTACTAACGATCATTAGAATAGAATGTAAATTTTGATATAACTACGACGAGAAACGTTGGTGCCTAAGCCGTGTAAATTCAGAATTATAACGTAATTAGACCCTCATCAAGCTTTATCAAGGAACGTAAAAACATATAAGACTATTCGATGTATTTGGAAAACGTTCTTACATCCATTGATGAGCTGTATACATTCGTTAAGAATGGTCATGCAAGCTTTGAAAATATACGTTTGCTCATTTTGTTTAAGAATGATTATTCACAAACGGAATAAAAATTTCATTTCATAGCAAAAAATTCCTACAAAATATGATACACACCCCGGCATTATTAAGGCACTACACTCCGTACGACATAGCCGTCAATTGAGCATTTTAAATTAAAAAACACACGAATCGCGAGTCAGTCAGAAATGCGGTACGATTTGAAGCCTTCGTGAATTAATGACGCATGGAACGAACTCTACTTGCATTACTCAAAAATCTTTAAGATCTCCAAAAATTGTTCATGTGTTAAAACTTTCGGGACTTGAGGGCTCGTGAATTGCAGCTTTGCAAAGTTCTCACATTTTTCTCGTACTCGTGCAGTTTGTTTCGAGTAGAAATGAATTGCTTCTAAATATTCGGTTACGCATTTGAGTCTTTGCAAAGCTCCTCGATTACATCGCCATATACGGGGGCTTTTATTTCAATGAGCTTGAAAATAAAAGAATTGCTCATTATGTCAAGGTGTTTAGGATATTAAACAACGATTTTTTTGGCTGAATTTTCTCTAACAATCTTGCGCATGCTCAGAATATGATTTTCCCCTCTCAATTGTATACCAGGAGAATTCTGATATACTATCAGAATTTTCTTTTCAAAATGCTAGGGAATTTATCAATCTACATCCTCAGTTCCAATGAGCTTGATCATTCTCAAAATACTCATTTTCTGATGTAATCATGATACGCTGCTGCATATCTTGGTATTCCAGACCGATTCCTACCGTGCACCGAAAGACGTATTTCATGCAATATTGAAGTAAAAAATCGTGGGATGAATTCATATTGAGACTTTTTTATCGGTGGTCTCGCAGGAGATCTGCTCGGTGGAAGTAATCAGGGAAGGTCGGCCTACCAGAACGTGGCTGACCGCTCTTGTGATCTTACCTGAATGGGGAAGCGGAGTCCGAGCTCGTTACTTGGACGGGCTGCTTTGCTGAGTGTCGTCCGAACATTTCTTTTTTGATGACAGCGATAGCTCCTTTGGGTTAACTTATAATTATAATTTTTATTCCATGCTCGTAAATACCCAGCCTTACAAGCTTCTGCGATTTGTTTATTTTTTAATTTGCTAATTAGTTTGGTGCCACGCTCAGTGCCCATCAGACCATTGGAGAGAGGTCACATCCGCCTCCGCTGCGGAAATGTAATTCATTATAAGAATAGGTATAGGACGTCCTGTCAGCTCTGACTAGTTGTGTGGCTAGTTATCCATAATTTTGACCTCCCAAGTGCAGATGTGACCGCTGCATGGCTAATTAATTATCGATAAACATAAAAGTTAGACTGGGACAGTCATCACTCAATGATGTGAAATTCCTGTTAGCTCGGTTGATAACTTTTGTGCATTGTACTGATGAGTTATAATTCCAGTAATGTCATTTCATCCTTATTTCCCGATGATATTCTACTTACCATAGCACCACGTGTGCAATTAGACCGACAGCTCATTTCAAGCTGAACGACTCTTATTTATTGCACTGATTTCTCATTAGCTGCAGGGCATTTTTAAAGCTAACCGTACATTCTCTCGGACATAAATCCTTAAAAACAAGTCGGAGCGCAGCATTTCAACCCCCATTCCAAATTTGCGACGCAGGGGCTTCGTGCCCCAACCGAGTTAGGCAAATAAATACGCAACCAAAATAGTGGGAGGCCGTCCAGGTCGGAGTGAATAATCGCATTGTTTTCTGTGCCCCACGCGTTTGTGTTCGCCAGCGCGACTCCGCGAAGCTTTCAGGCGTAAGCAAAGAGGAAAGCGCTCGTTGGCCGGAAATACTAGGATGTTTAAGTTAGAAAAGCGTTTTTAACCGTTGTAATGTATAGTTTATTAACTTGAGCCAAAGTTTCAGCTTTGATGTATGAATTCTTAAAAATTAACAATAGAATCGAGCCATTCATAAGTGTTATTAAGTATGTATGAAATCCGTAAGGTATTACCAAATGCAATGCAACAGTAATACTAACTTTCAAGCATTTTTGTAATTGTTAGAGTCATTTATTCATTCGGGCATCAAAACAGGCCTCAAGCTTAGAGTGCGATTTAAGAAAGAAAGAATGAAATAAAAAATAATAATTCATTCCGAAATCAGTCAGCCTACGGCAAGGTACAATCCGATTTTCAATTATAAGAGTACAGCCATAGAATTAAAAAGCGGTTGCGTTGGAACTTCCAATAATGATCAGTAAGGCTAGAACCGTTAAATTACATGTAGAAGTCCCGTTGAAGCTTCGAATTTTATTCTTGATTCGGTACTATACATCAAAAGTTAAACGTTAACCAAAATCATCGTGTGATTATTTGTGCATACTTTTTGAAATTACAGTTGATGACCCGTTGCAACCTGGATTCCCTAACTCGTATATAATGCATAGGATAGGCCATAAAATTACAAAACTGTGATGTAACGGATAATCGACGATACCTAAATTGTTCTACAGATTAGTTGAATGATTTGTCATGTACATTAGAATTTAAATTCACGTTAAAACATGGCTGTATTTAATCACGACAATTTCATACGAGTATATCTTGATTCTTGCGAGATATTACGAACACCGTCAGCGTGGTGCTCTGATACTTGTTGAAACCGATAATGGGGAGAGAATTGTGTTTCTCAAACGGGGCCGTATGAACATAAAAAATCGTTACTTTACTAAGTTTTAACACAATGATGAGAAGATATTTGAAATAGAGGTTTAGTAGTGTGTCAGTCCCAGTTAAAACATACACAAAAAATGAGGCACGTATTCAGGTGTTCACTGTGTACAGTGACAACACTGCCAACACTCCACGTGTCACATGAAGTGTACCGTGTACAGCGACAGCACTGCCAGCACTCCTCCTGTCACGAGAAGTGCACCGTGTACAGAGACAGCACTGCCAGCACTCCTCCTGTCACGAGAAGTGTACCGTCTACAGAGACAGCCCTGCCAGCACTCCTCCTGTCATGAGAAGTGTACCGTGTACAGAGACAGCACTGCCAGCACTCCACTTGTGACATGAAGTGCACCCCGTATCCAGACAAAAGACTGATAGCAAGGCTTTCTTTTGCTTTGGTACTGGAATATGAGTAATAATTATTAGTAGATCGTTGAATTAGTGCTTAGCAATGAACAGTAGCGCCTAGTGATGGAATATTACCGCCTAGTGATGGAATATTAGCGCCTAGTGATGGAATATTACCGCCTAGTATTGGGATATTAGCACCTAGTGACGGAATATTAGCCCCTAGTGATGGAATATTAGCGCCTAGTACTGAGATATTAGCACCTAGTGATGGAATATTAGCGCCTAGTACTGGGATATTAGCACTTACTGATGGAATATTAGCGCCTAGTATTGGGATATTAGCGCCTAGTAATGGAATATTAGTGCTGGAACACAAATCGAGATTTCGCTGGCCTGACGGCCGTAATGACAGACGCCGCCATAATTTGAGTTTAATGGATGAATTCAAGTACATAGTTGGAAGCGTTTGCGACTTTCATGGAATTTCGCTATGATTTGATTCACAAAAATACTGTAGGTCAGGTAAAATACTCACTTGTAGTGCATAAACATACGTTTCATGTGGGAAATTGAAGTATTTTCAGTAGTTTTTCCTTGTTATATGGATGTGATGCAATCAAAACTAATAAAAGTCAAAGGTTTCCATTTAACTTTTTCTCCAGAGTACCTATGATTATTTATAATTTTGGCCTCCAAGGTATTTGATTTATTCCTTTACAAATTTATCTATAGGGGTGGCGAAAAAGTTGGCCTTCGTTTAGTGTTATTTGAGTTAATATCGAGAAAATTAACAGAAATATTCAAATCAGATGGACCGTCTTAAGTTGACTATCGCTTGAACACATAAAGTGGTGTAAATAAGATAAGTTTAACTAAATTGAAAGGGAATTATTGTAAATAATAAAGTTTGCACCATTGTGTTAAATACAAATTATCAAAACTATCTTATAATTATTTACACCTTTGAAAACGTAATTTTGTTGAAAAACATTTTTCGTGGAAAGGTATTATATAATCGAATACGTATACTGATTTCTATTTGATCTCCGTTCTCCACACGAATTTTCAGAACAATTTAAGCAGCAATAAGGAAATTAAAAACAATTTAATCGAGTGTTTGATATTCATTTTCACCACGTTACTGCACGGGAATCAATTCATCGGTAATCGCTCGTGATGAGTTTGGAGTTGTACGCTGGTCAAGAGGAGTGAGAAGTTTCACTCCCTCCACACATGCAGGAATATGGAAATGCTAAGCGCACGAGGAGAAACGACGTTCAATCACTCAAGAGAAAATTGAATTTATTCATGAAGCAGGGTGCGGACTCACCAATGGATTATCCCATTAATCCATCAACAAGTGAAAGATTAAATAAATCAGACGCGTCAGTATTGAAAATTTATGCCGAGGTTTTTATTTTATCGTGGGAACAAATGCAGGTGTATGTAATTCTTCCCAGAATTTATTTCCTACCTTTTGGGGATTTTTTTTTTGTTCTTTGGGGACACATCCCCCACATGGACGAAGTTGCACTAGGTGTATGAAAACTATTTATTCAGAAGCAAATTTGCATAGTTATAGATAAAAAACGGAAATAATTGTTAAAGTCACTGAACATTCAATCGACCTGTGCAAGTGTGATGAGCACTTTTATTTAATGTTGCATTCATTCAACATCTCTTGAGGCACAGAATGAACAACAGATATCAAGGAAGTGCTTTGGAAGCTGTGGGACTGAATACAACAAATGTCAACAGATTACTTAGAGCACATCAGATGCCAACAGATGTCAACAAGTGCTAACAGATGTCAACAGATGCCACAGAAAACAACAGATATCAACGAGATTCTTTGCATAAGAGCGTCAGGACAGCAGACTGGGCGAGGTCGCTTGAAGAGATCAGGCTCGCTCTCGTCATCTTACAACGAAAACGTCGACCTGCAGTCAAATAAACAATCTGCCTTAAGAGTTACAAGGACATTCTCCGCCTGACTCAAATGTTCCCGCTGCCTTCAATTCTCTAACAAGATGATTTCCCTGGACTCGATTATGACCAAGTAAGTCACTCCGCCCGACCCTCGGAGTGTACCGGCGCTGGGGACGTTTGGCTGCTCAACCTGGAAAGTAATACTCTGGAAAGCAAGACTCTGGAAAGCAAGAATCTGCTAGGCAAGACTCTGGAAAGCAAGACTCTGGAAAGCAAGAATCTGCTAGGCAAGACTCTGGAAAGAAAGACCCTGGAAAGCAAGACTCGGGAAACATGACTCTGGAAAGGAAGACTCTGGAAAGCAAGACTGGAAAGCCAGACTCTGGAAAGCAAGACTCTGGAAAGCAAGACTCTGGAAAGCAAGACTCTGGAAAGAAAGACTCTGGTAAGCAAGACTCTGGAAAGCAAGACTCTGGTAAGCAAGACTCTGGAATGCAAGACCCTGGACTGGAAACTGCAATTCTGCCCCAATTGGAGCTGCATAAGTCACATTACATTACTGGTGAGGACGGCAGTGACTGTGGCTCATGAAGGGTAGGAATTAGATTCATGGCCTGGGATGATAATAAAGATGAAGAGCTATGTTTAATTATTGATTAACGGTCTACTGTAATTGATGAATTGTTAAATTAATATTTAATCTACCATGACTGATAAGTGAAGTAATTTATAAATTGACTAGGCTACTCATGACCCGTTGGGTCAAATAAAATTTATCAAAATCAAACCGTATCCAGAAGTATATCCTATGCTGTTAAGTCTGTATCCACAATACAGGATTAAACGAAGAGTATAAATTTCGAATATCTCAGAGCCGACAGACAAACGTGTGCACGGTTTCAAGAAAGCAAGCAAGCGAGACGACCAGAGTTTTAGTATTTTACTAGATAGATACATATTGACTAGATAACTGGTCTATTATAGTTGATAATTTATTCGTATAAGTTAAATATTTCCAAAACATTTTCCTAATTTTCAAAAGTGCAAGCGATCTAAAATATAACTTTCTTCGTAACTAATTCACATTCACGAGGTCTTGTTACACCTTTCTAGAATTCTCTTCATGGGACGGGAAGCAGGTCAGGTGTTGAGAGCGTGAGGTGCTGTCTCAGCCACTCTTACCGAACGTCGGCAGCCCTTCCCGTTCAGGAAATTTCTTTTCTATTGCGAGGAATCTTTCAGTTTCTTCGCTAGGCTTGAGTCTACACGTTGTCGTGCGGGTTGAGTTATTTTTCTTTCGTGTAACTATGGAACAAATTCGTAAAATTTGCAGACTGTCATTATCCGCCGGATATTTTCCTTTACCATGCTTTTCCATTCCACCCCCAAATCTCCCTCTGGAAATTTGACTTCAAAATCATACTATTGCTAACCACTTGTCGCAACGTAGTCACAATTTGTCTAGTGTAGGTTTCAAGCTCAATAGAAGCTGAATGACTTTAAGTATTCTTTTTTATGTTCCCTTAGCTCCATGAGAAAATTAAATCATTTAAGTTTCATGTTTCGTTTACCATCCTTTGGTTAGAATAATCCATTTCCATACATCTGTCCTAAAAATATACTTTTTCACTTTTTTTTAACTTTTTTCAAGGCCCAATTTCAAAATTCTTCACTTATCCAGTATTTATTCCTGCGACCATAACAATTCTTAAATCAACAAGTACCAACTCCAATCACTAGTACACGTTGCATTCACCAGTTCAACAATCACCAGTACACGTTGCATTCACCANCAAGTGCACACACCAAAAGCGTGCATGCGCGAGATTGCAAGCGTGCTGAAGATGGTCTTTCAGTCTTTCATGCACTCTCGCTTGCCTGCACTCTCGCTTTAACGCTTTTGGTGTGCGAGCACCCTAACTGTTCACGAAAAGCAAGAGTGAAAAATGGCCTCAGCAAAGAGTCGAGTGGTCCAGTCTTCAGCTGCGACTCAAGTCCTGTGCCGTCTGAAAACGAAATTAGGATTTTCTGATTACCTCACCTCGTATCACACTATCGACAGAGGGTTTCTCGAGCAGATTGAAACCTAATAAATAACATTGACTCAAAGGCTTTCTTACAGATTCACATTCGAAAATCGAGCTCTCCACTAAAAGAACGTTAAAGAAGATAAGTAAGAATTAAGAAAGGAATGAGCTGAGAGCTCTCAGTAAGATTCAGGAAGTCTCTTCTGCATTCATTCAGATTTTCCAAGGATGAGCCTCCGTAAACAAGGTAATGTCAGAGACTTCGCAAAAGCCTGCGTTGTAGTCAAACTTTTTTCGAGCCTAGTCGATAATTAACTAACCAGTAACGATGTCTGAGCTTGGGTGGCTGAAATTATAGATAATTATAATCAATTATAGATGCCCCACAAGACAAAGTAGACTGGGATGATATTTACAAGAGTATAGTGAGAAGGGTGGGTGATCTTCAGCAGGGGTATTTGGTTCCAGGTCCTTCGGACTGAGTTCAATGATGGTCTAATTCAAGGCAAAGAGAGGGGTTAAAAGAGCACGAGTGAATCTGACCCAAACAGACGAGGCACTTTTTGAATATTTTCAATAATCTTGCACAATAGATTTCAGCTGTTATTGTCACTATTATTATATTGATAAGTTATAATTACTACTGGTACCAAGCTTCCCGTGACAAAAATTTGTTCACTGTTATGGTGAAGGATCTCTACGAGCACGAATAATGGAGGTAATTCAGCGCGGCATTGAGTTTACAAATGTGGTAATGTACATCTGGTCGATTTTAACCCGTGGCATCAACTGATCTCGTAGTGCGGTCACAGTACACGGACGATCTTCTCGACGTCTCACTTGTCTTTCTAAGAGGTCCCATAAATTTTCTATTGGGTTCATGTCCGGTGACTTAGCTGGCCAATCTAAATGCCTGACATATCATGGATGGCAGCCGTGCCAATTAATGACAATTCTAGCCCGATGCATCCAGTAATTTTCATCCTGAAAGTCAGCCAAAGCAATACGTCTGCCATTCTTCAGTCAGATATTGTGCAAATGTTAATACTTGGTCATCTGCCACGTCAATGTAGCCACGCTGGCTCAGTTGGGCCAACACTTCAACTAAAGGAACTACTTTAGCGTAGTTGAAACAGCCCCCAGAACACGACAGACCCTACTCCACCTCCATGAGAGACTCGAAAAACAGCAGGTTTCTAATTGGTTGTCCAAAGAGTTAATTAAAGGTTTGAGTTTTTTACACTAAGGCACTAAGTTTTCCGTAGATTATTTTCGTGCCGCACCCACCAAGTTAACGACAGTCAACCAGGGCTACAAAACTTCAAGTAGTTGTACTTAGTTGAACTTCCCATTTGAACAAAAATGTGTTGTAGTTAATACACCTGTGCAAATGCGCTCGTAGTAACAAGCAGAATTCAGAAGTAGAAATATATGTTGAAGAGTCGTGTCCCGCGTGAAGCGCTAGTTCGGTTCCACCAAGAAACAGGTCTATATTATTTTTTGCTTCTTAAAACACGCTTTATTTGCTTATTGTGACTCATATCTGCCGACTATTTAATGCTTGCTCTACATTAGTTGGTACCGCCCTATGCAGAGGACGACTGGAGAGCGGTTAGTTTTCTGGAACTATCAGTTCCCATATGGTCCTCTATGCTGGAGAGATTGTTAAATGGTTCTTTTCTAGAACCGAAATAGCGCTCTGAGCAGAAGACGGATGTAATTCCATGGGTGTAGGTATATTCTCACCTGCGAGAAGTAGGTAGGAATGGCTTCATCTACCTTATCTACGCGTAGAATTGCTCCCACTGACAAAGAGAGCAGGGGTGTAAGTATTAGACTTTCACTTAGGAACAAAAAATCATGAAACATCAATATTAACTCTTAAACGTGCTTCCAAAGATACGTAAACAGCCATCTGATTTCGAACAGGCGAGAAGATAGCCTCGTTTGGGAACATCCGCGCTTTTGCTGTTAGAATAATTCATGTACAGTCCTGCCTCCACTGATGGAAATTTTCGTTGCCTCATTAACAACGTAGGTGGAGTGCCTGTCATGCAATTAACAGGACGTTTTCTGGATGCTGCTATTTTAATTACGCATAAGGAGATGATGGAACGCGTTGATAAGCAGCGCGCCTCGTCGTTATGTATAGATGAGACGCTTCACTCGTCAACGCACAGAGCACTTCCGCAATTACTAGATGGATTGTGCGAGATTATTATTGAAGGAGAAGTCATTTCCGCAATTGCTAAATTGATTGTGTGAGATTATTATTGAAGAAGAAGTAAATTTTCTGAAAGGTAATTACCTGATGCAGGATTTGCGCTCACGGCTGTATTGAAATGAGCGCGACAAATTGCCTTCAAACAACAGGTATGAACAAAAATCGCACGTAGATACGTAGAATGTAATGCATGCAGCAATAAAGTGCTGATTTCCAACCAGTATCTCTATTTCTGCTACGCATATTCATATCAAATCTCAATATTTCCGCTGTCAATGATACTCACATGGCTAAGATTTGAAAATTGCCTGACGACTGTGAAGCGACTTGTCGGCGAGTGCGGGCAGCGGCGCACACGGTGCTGTGGTCTGTTGCCCTTGTCTGCAGGGTCTGCTGGTACGATCTAAGGCAGTGTCTCTTCAGTCTCGCGCCAGCGTCTCTTCCGTCTCGTGCCAGCGTCTCTTCTGCCTCGCGCCAGGGTCTCTTCCGTCTCGCACCAGCGTCTCTTCCGTCTCGCGCCAGCGTCTCTTCCGTCTCGCACCAGCGTCTCTTTTGTCTCGTGCCAGTGTCTCTTCTGTCTCGTGCCAGTGTCTCTTCTGTCTCGTGCCAGTGTCTCTTCCGTCTCGTGCCAGTCTCATCTGTCTCGTGCCAGTGTTTCTTCCGTCTCGTGTCCCGGACTGTTCTGTCTCGACACTTTTTCTGTTTCGTGCCAGTGGCTGTTCTGTCTCGAGCCAGTGTCTCTTCTGTCTTTGCAAGTGGCTGTTCTGTCTCGAGCCAGTGTCTCTTCTGTCTTTGCAAGTGTCTTCTGTTTCGTGTCCTACTTACTTCTGTAACGTGCCAGTATGACTTCTGTCTCGTATCCTCATCACTTCTGTCTCGTGTCAGCATCAATTCTGTCTCGTGTGAGCAACACTTCCGTCTCGTGTGAGCAACGCTTCCGTCTCGTGTCATTATCCCTTCTGCCTCGTGTGAGCAACACTTCTGTCTCGTGTCATTATCCCTTCTGTCTCGTGTGAGCAACACTTCTGTCTCGTGTCATTATCATTACTTCTGTCTCGTGTCATTATCATTACTTCTGTCTCGTGTCATTACTTCTGTCTCGTATCACTTCTGTCTCGTGAGATAATATGACCATATTATCACTTTTCGTTTCGTGACCATATGCTGAGACCATCATTCTTGCGTACTTCTAAATGCAGCAGTTTTTTCTGACTTGATTAGTGAAGAACCGCAAGAAAATGATTCGACGTCTTTTGTAGACCTTCACCAGAAACGTATTCGTACTGGGATATTGATCAGTCCATTGCTCTCGCTCGATAAATGCTTCTTTAAAAGCTTGAAAGTTTTCTAGGAATGTTGCGTATAGTCGAAAATTACCTTACCCAATAGGCCATGATTTTTCCCTTTCCTGAAGATATGTTAAGCGCTGCATCGCTCAGAAAATACGACAGGTTCACCAAAGCCCCACAGCGAATTGCGCAAGTGTCAATTGTAGCGGCTGTGTTTGTCATCACAACGGCAACACTGACGCTGGCTGCGCGACGGACATGAGGCACAAACGCAGGCCCGCAGCATGGGAGCATAGGGGAAGGTAAAGGTTCAAACCTAGGACACAAACGTTTCCACTTGAATGTTAACAAAGGTAATAACAAAAAATAGGGTTAAAACACTGGCCCGCAGCATGTGAACAATGATAAAAGTAAATAAATAAGGTAAACAACCCTGCCAGGTGCACATGAACAGAGGTAATGGCAGGGGTAAAATCGTAAAGGAAAAAGGCTGATGTTAACATTTGAACGAAGGTAAAGGTGATAACGTAAGACCAGACCCCTGCCAGCATCACACGCACATAGGTAAAGGTAAAAACATGAGCTAAAAACACTACAGGTAGCAGATGTGCTAAGGTAGGGGTGAAAGTTAAAAGAAAACGTAAAACCCTGCCGTAAGTGTGTAAAGCTAAACTTTAAAAAATGAACCCACTCTCTTGAATATTTAAAAAATGAAGTAACACCACTCGCCATAGTGAGTGTACGTACCTACGCAGGTGCTTCTACTGCGAGATTCAAAGACTGATGTAAAACCTTGAGCGCAAAAACGAGGTAAAAATCTTGTACCGTGAAATTTAGTGTCTCGAAATGGCTCCTTCAGATCGCCCCACGCTTGAACTCTCGTGTACCAGTTCTCACGACCCTGATCCCAACGCTAGTTGGGTATCACAAATTCAGGCGATCGTGTAAAGCATTCCGGACGAGAATTTCTGAAGAGCTCACTTAATCACTCCCCTTCTAAAAGGAAAATTATCGAAATGTGAGAAAAAATATTCTTGGTAGATCGGATTAAAGTCCGCAAGACTTTCTTCGTTGTTTAATTTTTACCTAGAAGTGGACGCGGAGCATCAAATGAGCAAGCTGCTCTCAGTGAGAGGTCTGTGATTCACACAATCAGTCAGTGTCTGACGACAGTTTCGGAAGACCAGCAAATATGGGCATCGAATGCTAACTTTGCTCTTACTCATAAACTTAGGTCGGAAGCAAAGGGCCTGAACAGTCCCCTGATTTCCGACATGACTCCAGAAGAGAGAGCAAAGTTAGCGTTCGATGCCCTTATTTGCGTGTCTTCTGCACTGTCTGCAGACGCTGACTGTTCGTGTGAGAGGCCCTTTAGAGGAGGACAAATTAGTTTCTCGCCAGTGAGGCAGAGGCACCGCACGGCCACGTGGCCTCTTATCCTAACCGTGAGGACATCCTCGATCTCGTGAGGCCAAGTAATGACGTAACTTTGAGCCCAAGGGAAGGGGAGTGAAGATCCCCAGGAGGGGGTAAGGAGGAATTGGGAGAGGGTAGCAAGTGAGGGTGGATGGACAAGGGAAGACGGGAGAGATGCCAATCATTACCTTTAAAAAGTTGAAGCGCGTCGGTGGATGCCAGGAACTCGGATGTCTCACAGTTGAGCGTCCAGACTCGAGCTGCTGCTGACGTCTTTTGAGTGCCGCCATGACGCGCCTGAGGCCCATACCTCCTTGCCGCGCCTGAGGCTCATACCTC